>JACXGM010008761.1:0-27918 GCA_016801145.1 Umbra pygmaea | reverse complement strand
TTCTTTAATTGGTTAAGGTAACACTCCGCTACAGCCGACTACTTTCGTTTTGACATGACAGCAGTATCTGCAAGTACGTGTCACGTGACGGTCCGTTGATGCAAGGATAATTGTTTTGTCGGCTATATATTTTCGACACTTCTACAAAAAATACCGAGGTCATGACCTCGGTGTCCTCAATGGTAGTTACGGCCATGCAGAGAGTGACATACAGAGCAAGACAGAGAGGGACAGACACAGGGCAAGACAGAGAGACACACAGGGCAAGACAGAGAGACACACAGAGCAAGACAGAGAGACACACAGAGCAAGACAGAGAGACACACAGAGCAAGACAGAGAGACACACAGAGCAAGACAGAGAGACACACAGAGCAAGACAGAGAGACAGACACAGGGCAAGACAGAGAGAGAGACACAGGGCAAGACAGAGAGAGAGACACAGGGCAAGACAGAGAGAGAGACAGAGAAAGACAGAGAGAGAGACAGAGAAAGACAGAGAGAGAGACAGACACAGGGCAAGACAGAGAGACACACAGAGCAAGACAGAGAGACAGACACAGGGCAAGACAGAGAGAGAGACAGAGAAAGACAGAGAGAGAACTCACCACACTGTCCATGTAAGCCTCTGTCCAGATGATGTCATGATTATGGTTGATGACCATTGGTCGGCTGAGAACATGAAGATACTCCATCACATTTTCCTGAACATCGGCCAGGGTTGAGATGTGTGTGTAGTAGCCTAAATATGGCCAGATTAGAATAGATACAGTATCACACACACACACACACACACACACACACTAACAATGTTAATCGAGCAGAAAGGATTTGACAGATAACTGTCAGCAGAACTGATAACATGCACTTGGCTGTGTGTCGTGTCCAGCTCAGCCCATAAGTTAAGATGATTAACTGGGTTAGATGCACTATCTTCATGATCCACAGGGGGGCAGCACATACATGACATACCGGTACATCATGAATGCAATGTGAATGTTGTTACTTGCAATGTATGCAAACATAATGCTAACTAACATCATCACACACACACACACACACACACACACACATCTCAAGGAGCAATATTGACCAATAGCAGTCCTAGGAATTTCCCTCATTCTAAACACTGCTATGTGATCTAACGTCTGGATATTCATGAATTGGTGATGGATCACTAAGTGGCGCTAACCACTCTAAAAGCGTTTTTAGGGATGGCTCTGATAATAACAGGTTGTCTACATTATTTCAAGTAAAAAGGAAAATGTGACTGTCAAAATACCAAGACAGAACTTTGAAACCACTTAACAATCTGTTGTATCTCCCAATGATACAGCACCAGGTACTGTTACTGACTATTTTAGGAAGAATTGTGGGGTGAATGCCAGAGTGATATAAAGGTGTTTAATTTATTTTTGTTAACTGTGCACCTGTAGTACACACAATACAATATTAGGTCTGGATAAAGCATGTATCTGGAGACAGAAAAAAACCCAATATAATTTAGAAAAGGGTTTGCATCTAGAAGGTTTGTGGAACCAATTTGAATGTTATACAATCCATGAAAAAAAGTAGGACAGTTTGGAAAGCAAATGCCTTCTGCTGATAGAAGGACAATAATCTGACTGTGGAAATTACTTTTTATCAACAGCTCACAAAGAGCAAACATCAATATGTTCCACAGAAGCTTATCTAGAGGCTATTTTTACATAACAAGGATATTGGTACACCCCATCTTAATTTACGTCCTGCACTGCAACTTCATGATTAATTCTGCTATGTCCTAATCTTTGTCCAGCCATTAACCTGAGTAATGCATGCATTCAATGGCAGGTACTTTTTTATTGATCTCAGTAACAGGTTTATTAAAGTCATTTCATTATTCTTTGTGTTAGGCACTACAGATAACTTACATTTGGTAACATTAGGGGACATCTGGCCTACCTTTGTTATTACAGGCTATCCACTTCACGTTCTCAGCGAAGGTCACCTCTCGACCAATAAGATATGTGAAGACACGGACCTGATAAATGGAAAACATAACATTGAGCTTGCTGATCTATTGAAAATCATTTTTGTGCCTGAGAAGACATTCTAATTAATAAGAACACACAGAAGCCAATTATGCTGAAGTCTTGCTCATGGCCACAACAACAGATTTGTAACCTTGAAACCTCTGGGATTTAATCCAGCAAAATTGGCTTGTCTAATGGCTGCGCCAAAAAATCTGTGTGTGTTTTGTGCATGTGTCTGTGTGTTTCAGAGAGTTACCCTGCGTTCAGGCCAGTTAAACTCCTGAAAGACTTCTTCGTAATCCTCCATTGCGCCATCCGTTATCAGCATAATGGCCTGGTTACAGAGACTCCCTTGACCCTGAGCTGCCGCCTGCACACATATACACCAATACTGTAGCCCTCTAATCAAAGGTAATGTTATTTAAACTCCACATCTCAAGGCTTGCCGTGACTTCCGACATTGACCAGTAGCTTTCTAGCTGGTCCAGACTTTACTTATGTGGGCCTGCTAATGGAAGTCCAGGTATATTACCTCTACATTTCAAATGTGAAAATGTAGAGGTAATATACAGCTCTGGAAAAACTTAGGGGACCACAGGAAAATCATGAGTGTCTCTGGTTTCACCATTGATGCGTTTGGGTAAAATTAAAAAAGTTGTTTTATTCCATAAACTACTGACAACATTTCTCCCAAATAAAAATATTGTCATTCAGAGCATTTATTTGAAGAAACTGGTCAAAAACATATTAAAAGATGCAGTGTTGTCAGACCTTAAATGATGTAAATAAAATAAACTAATATTTTAACAACAGAATACTAATGTGTTACTTTAGTTCAGAAATCAATATTTGGTGGAATAATAATAAATATATAACAATAATAACTGGCTTTCATGCATCTTGGCACTCGTGGTGAAAGAATACAAGCAACTTGGCTTTGTTTGATGGCCTGAGACAATCCATCTTTTTCTTGATCACATTCCACAGGTTTCCAACGGAGTTGGTTAAAGAAACATTTGCAGTGGAGCTTTACAGTCAGTTATTCACACCAGGTGCACCAGACTCAGCTACATTTGACTGGTGACAGCGGGTCAGCCGTATGTGAACAGATAGTGAATGAATGAACACCTCAGGTGTCATACTGACCTCGTTGAGGATTTTAAATGATTCCTTCATGGCTTTCTTCACTTTTCCTTCTCCTTTTACTTGGAGATCCTCAACCAGAAGCTTAAAATGCTACAGAAACAGAGATAGAACAGAGAGAGATGAGAGAGCAGAGAAAGAGGTGAGATAAAGAAAGGATGAAGCTGTGTCAGTGACATCAATACCTGACAACCCATAGGTACATTAGACAACCTATTAATATAGTAATACCATTACATTTAAGAATCTATAGATTCAGTAATGTAATACAGTCATGTTTACACACGCAACCCACTTGTGATCTTTATTTGACTAAATAGTCATACAGTATGACCAATTAGGTCAGCTCAGAAAAATATGTGAAACGAAAGAATCCGAATTGGGCAGCATGTGTAAAAGAGGCAAAGGACAGTTAGTCAGGTAGGGGTTCATGTGAGGTCAGATCCCTGCAGCTCTTGGCGACTCAGTGTCTCTTGTCTCTGCCAGGGACAGCACATGCAGTCTGGTGTCAGCTGGCCCACTGCTGGCCCACAAGCTTTCAAAACCTTAAGAGAGCACAACGGGTATATATTAGTCAGAATTACCTCTCGGTTATCCAGGTCTGCCTGGACCAGAGTGTCCTGGAAACATGGTTCAATATACTGGACGTAGTCGCTGTACTGTGGGACAAAACACACAGAGAAACAGGTCAAAGGTTGTGTGTGTGTGTGTGTTTGAGCATGTGCTTAGGGCAATCGCATCAAGTTGATTAGAAAATAGAATACATGTTTAAACGTGTAGAAAATGTCTACATATGACTTGAAAACTAGCCACTAAGGTAGCGTTACGTCAAGGAAAAGAAAGGTGGATTGTTAGTTAAGCTGATGATTTAGACTCTTACCTTAAACAATCAAACTTAATACCTAACAAGTCCACATGAATAAATATAGATGAAGGCAAATTTCATGTTCCAAACACGGTCAGACAAAGCACGCTAAACCGAAAACACAGTTTCACCTGCAATCACAAACAGTGTGTGAAATGCAGGTAGTGTTTCTGAACACAGTGGCGACTCACAGCGATGACATTGACAAAGTCGTTCTCTCCGAGAGTATCCAGGATGGTGTTGATGGTGTGCTTGGCGATGGTGAGCCGAAGCCCCTTCATGCTGCCACTGACGTCCACCACGATGATGATGTCCTTGGGAGAGGTCGCCGCCTGGATGTACCTGGAACAGGTCAAGGGTCAAAGCTCAGCGGAGGCCCTAGGTTTGACAGTCAGGCACTATATTTGCTGGCACGTTTTCCTCACTGGATGTACTGTACACATGGTGGGTCAAGGGTCATGTCCAAGCAGGGGTGTACCAGGCTGGTGCCTAGAAAGCCAGGTGTTATTTTTGGTTCTGAGACACAACAATAGAATACTTGGAAGGACGGTGCGGGTTCAGAAAATCTCCTGAGAGGTTAATTGGTTAATTAGCTTGAGCACTGGAGGATAAGAATAAAGAGATAACCAGTCTCCCTGTCTAACCTCACCTCTACTTCACCTAACCTTCTCTCATCTCCTCCCCCATCATCGCTCTCTCTCCTCTATTCACCCCACCCAGGGTCACCCCAGTGGCCTCGTACATGACCTACCAACGTCTCAGTCATGAAGCCAAGAGAAATCTCAACACCAACAAGTTAGTGCCATACAGTAAGTATCCTGATAGGCGGAGGGAGTTCATTTGTTGGATGTCTGCGAATCCTAAAACTACGATGAACGACACCGTACACATACTGGGATAAAATACATCACAAACTTGATTCCTTACAACCAACGCTTCCAATAATAGACTAAAGCAAGACCATGAATACAGACATTAGCCGTGGTATATCAAAAACCTAGTGTGACGCACCAAACCCAGTGTGCGACGCACCAAACCCAGTGTGCGACGCACCAAACCCAGTGTGCGATACCATTACATTTCCCCCAGTCCGGACAGTAATATCAGCCCGACCTCCCAAATTAAGATGCACCGACTGCGGCTGCTGGTACCATTTAGGTCATTGAAAACTGGTATCCAACATGCCTTGAACTATACCACGCATAACATATTATGAGATTATGGCTTTAAGGTGAAGTCAGCGTTTATTGACGAGATCAGCATTTGAGGTCAGCGTTTATTGACGAGAGCATTTCATTGTTCCATTATTAAAGTATATTCTATACTATAGAATTCTATAGATTTAACACATACGGAGGTTCACTGATCACACATTTATCTTCCACGATGACCTTGACACCTACCCTGACATTGACCGCTGGAAAGGAAGCACTTGCTGACTGTACTCTATATCCTGCTTAGGTTACCCATGGCAGGCAGCCCTGTAGTTCTCTCAGGAGACTAAGGTTAAAGGAGACTAAAGTTAGAGGAGACTAAAGTTAGAGGAGACTAAAGTTTAGAGGAAACTAAGGACAGGAGGTCAGCCATGGACAGAACAGATTAGTGGAGATGAAAAGATTCTCTGAAACTCTGCGGTCCTTGGCTAACGGATCACTTCCTCGTTACGCCTGAACTCCACAGGAAGGAACTGTTGGAGACACGCTGGAGACAACAAGTGTTAGCTCTACCCAGAACATGCACAGGATAAGCCATACCTCTTGGGCTTAATCTGGTCTAAGCTTGTCGCCTGCTGGGACATTACGCACCATTGTTAAGGGAGGGGACACGGTGAGCTCATCGTCATATCCGTTATCTCGGCACAGGCATTCAGATCAATTCCTCTTTTCTAACAAAGGCTCTTGCAGGATGACAGACAGACAGACCGACCGACTGAGAGACAGACAGGCAGGCAGACAGACATGGGAGTGTAAGACAGATACGTCCTGCCTCACAAAGAGCACGCCATGTTCCTTACGCAGTGCACTACTTACGACCGGGGCCTTTACACTATGCAGGGAATAGGGTGCAATTGAGGAGGCAGGGGAGGGACTCACCAGTTTCTGTTCCTGCAGTCAAACGTGACAACACCGTTTTCATCCGGGGTCCATGAGATGCCTGTGTGAACGGTTTATTGCAGAGGCGTTTTGTAATACACGACAAACTACAATGCTCAATCACTTAAACATGAGGGAACACTGTTTTTACGGGGAGAAAAAATAAGATTGACGGCATCTCTCCAGGTATGTGTTTGAGTCCCTGCGTGAATCTGCAAGTGGGCAGTTGTGTGTAAGATGCGGAGGCCCTAGCTTAGTACTGAGCCCCTCATTGCCACACTGCTCTTCTGCCCAATGCTGGATGATGGATGGGCCAGAAGCCTGGCTGAGTCGCGCTATGCTGCTAATTACCTTACAGACTCAGCACAACACACAGCTGACGATCCAACCGACAGCTCCACCCCATTACGACCGCTGTCAGTCAAGCCCAGCCAGACTGCTGGCCCTGCAGTGTGACGGGACGGTCCGTGTGTTCAGCTGAACTACGAATTGCTCTGGGTCTCTGTTCACAAGGTGAGTGTGTGAGTGGGGGTGTGTGTTACCGGGGTATAGTCTGAAGAAGCCGCTAGCACTGCCAAAGTACTGCCACGTTAGAGTAGGGTCCTTCTGGAAGTTATCCAGGAACACATCGTTCAGTGCCTCTGACATGTACACTCCATTTAGGATATCAGGATCTGACCCCGGAGAGTAGGAGGGCAGATAAACAGGGAGAGAGCGGAAATAATAAGGAATGAAAGAAATAATGATGTAAGGAGACACAGAGGGAAGGAAATGGAGAGGGTGAGAAACGGAGAGTGGGTGGAGTATGGAGAGGGAGGGGTGAAGAATACAAGATAGGAAGAGAAAAATCAAATTTTCTGCCATTGCAGCATACTAGGAAGCCACTATGATAACACCATGATAACCACTAACTAGTACAGCTCACTACTCCAGCCTTGTCAGAGTCAAGCAGAGAAAATATGGCATTGGTCTAAGTACAGTAGTGGTCTACGACAGATCCTAAAATTGGTCTGAGCAATCCATTTTATCAAGGAGATATGCAGAGATATGTACAGGCTTCTTTAGTATGGCTCAGGTTAGGATCGAACCCCCAACCTTAAAATCTAAGGGCAATATATATCTGTGTCCATTGAGGGGGAGCTTCATTGATCTACCGAGGTGTTAAAAAGCAGGTAGTCCACCATTTCATTCATTGTTTATATGGTGTTGAAGAACTTATTATTGTTTTTTTCTCTACTGTTTACAAGTTTTACTTCTGTTCGCATTTTTAACATGTTCAATAAAAAATATTTTAAAAAAATTATTTCTTGCATATTTTAGAATACTCATCAGTGTTGTAAACATTATGTTAGATATTTCACCTTTGTTGTATATGTTAGATAGGTCTACTTTATTGTTTAAATAAGATACAGTAGGATGTATAGCTCACCTTTGTTGTATACATTGGTTGGGACCTGTATGACACTCTGCTGAGTGTTAACCTGTAGTTTATTGAAGTGTTCATTTTCCTCCAGAGGAAACTCCCCACCCAGCTCCACAGCGTTTCCATCTTTATCTACCGAGTTGATCAGCATGGAGTTGTAGTAGTCAAACTGAGGAAAAGGTGTCGAAACTTATAATTAAAACCAGGTGGATCACTACAGACGGTTCGACTTTAAAGATGTTTGGTTTCAAAGACTTGAGGAACAGATTCAACTTAAGCACATTACCCATGTGTTTTTCTGTAAAAAAAAAATTTAAAAAAAATGTTGATCCTGAAAGGACTTTGAAAAGTCTTATTCTGATGTGTTAATGAAAACTGAGGTGTCCCATAGTTTCAAATCCATATGTTAGTGTAAGATTTTTGTGTATTAGGCAACAAAATCTCATTCTGGGTGAAATTGTATCATACATAATTTATTTTTCTACAGCCTTTTAATCATCATATTTTTACAAGCTTTAAGATGATCTTTAAAAAGATCTTAGTGTAAACTCATGGTATAGCCTAATGACTGACCTGTATCGTAGTGTTATACTCGTGGTATAGCCTGGTGACTGACCTGTAGCGTAGTGTTATACTCGTGGTATAGCCTGGTGACTGACCTGTAGCGTAGTGTTATACTCGTGGTATAGCCTGGTGACTGACCTGTAGCGTAGTGTTATACTCGTGGTATAGCCTGGTGACTGACCTGTAGCGTAGTGTTATACTCGTGGTATAGCCTGGTGACTGACCTGTAGCGTAGTGTTATACTCGTGGTATAAGTCTGCATCCTCCGCTGCTTCAGCCAGCCGCTTCACTGACTTCATTTTTCTTCCCAGCATACCCTCCATCTTCTCAGCAAAGTTCTTCACCAGCTCTCCTCCGTCCACCTCCTCCATCTTTACCGTAGGCTCAATGTCTTTGAATTTCTGAGGAAAATTAAAAAGTTTTATTTAATATTTTTGTGGTGTTTTTTCATTTTTCAGTTTAGTCCATTGCTGTTGCCTTATGTGCTTGTAGGTACACTCGTTTATTTATGTTTACAGTATATAATCTACAATAAATGTCTTCAAGCCAAGTGCATTGCTAAGAAACTTGCATTTCTTGTTTTCTTTTGTCTTTCCCTGCAGATGTTCTTCAAAACAATAATGCTGGTTCTAGTTGTGTTAGGGTGGAACCAGAGTGTTGGTCTTTCATATGAGTGGACAAGTTTAGGTTTTTGGGTACAACAATCTCATCTAATCTGAAATGGGATAATAATATTTTCTTTATTATCAAAAAAGCCCATCAGAGGCTGTGCTTCCTGCGCCAACTTAAGAAGTTTGTTGTTACTGCAGAGGGGTTGCTACAATTTTACAGAGCTGCAGTGGAAAGTGTACTTTCCTTTTCTATAACTTGTGGTATGGTAACTCCACAGCCCAACAGAAGACATCTGGACAGAATAGTTTGTATTGCCTTTAAAATCATCAATTGTTAACTCAACACCATATCAGACATATACAGGTCGTTATATATAGGATTTTATTCTTTGTTTTTGGGTTTTCATGAGCTGTATGCCAAAATCATCAGTATTAAAACAATAAATGACCTGAAATATTTCAGTTGGTGTGCAATGAATCTAAAATATATGAAAGTTTAATTTTTATCATTACATTATGGAAAATAATGAACTTTATCACAATATGCTAATTTCTTGAGAAGGACCTGTATATGACTCGCATTCAGCGCAAAGGCCAGAGAATTCTACACACCAAGGAAAATCCATTACTGGTGATTCTCCCCTCAGGGAAAAGACTCCAAGCGATAAAATAAAAAACAACACGCTTCCAAAATAGCACCTATTGTAGGACTATCCAGCTACTAAATAGACCTTCAACATACCTCCACTGACAATACAGACATTTAGGGTGTCCACAACATTGGCACAAACAGTTTTTTAAATTATTTATCATTTATTTTATTATGTTGGATATGTTATGATGAGGTGTGTATGCGTGAGCGTATGGTTAAAAGGGAGAGTGGGGAAATTGGGATGTGTGTGTCCATGTGTTTCATATGTATGTTATTGTATTGTATGAGCACACTGCTCCACCAAATTCCTAGCAAGGTGTTGCATGGCAATAAAGGATTGAATCTTGAACCTTGGATACTAAACTTTATGCTTTAAAAAGGGATTCTAAAACAAACTTGATCAATTGGTTGTGGCCTTATGGACAGACTAGGTAACCATAAAACGTACTATAAACCTATTATAAAACAACAATATCTGAGATTGTGGCCTAATATAACGTTAATAGCAATTTATCTGAAATTGTGTGTTTTTAATTTTTATAGTATACAATAATTTATCTCTTGAGCTTAGAACAAGCACAAATAAAAGCAACAGTAACCTAAATCTTTGGACTGGCCAAACGCCAGACCTCTGAGGACATTACTCTTCTAAATTGAACAACCAGAAGCTGATTGAACTTTTGCAATCTGACAAAGTTGTCTGTGTTTCCTGGCTGTGTGGAGACAGAGTTAGATGTTGGTGGATTAAGGGCGTCTGTGCTAATCCATCAGACCCTATGGATGTTATAACAGTCAGCCTGGACAATGGTGTTTATATGTTGATGTTCAGTTAGCAGTCATCACTAGCTTAAACACAACACAAACTTCAACTAGCAGCACAGGCAGAACGGCAGACAGATTAGGAATGCGGCTCTCGCACACAAACTCACAAACACATAAAAACACAAGCCTGAGCCTCATTCTAGCGGTCCCCGTTTAACAGGGGGAGCGTTTTATGTGGCTCCCATCTAAGCCTAAACAGGGTCCCTACCGAAACATTGTATGCCTGCACCTGAGATGTGACTGACGACGTCTGACTAGTCAGAAGCACATTTCCAAGGCAATTGTCCAAATACTTCTGGTGTCTGGCCAATGTAGTATAAGTGTTATTATTTCTAAACGATGAACCAGGCAGAGCAGTCATATTTTGCCGTGTAAATCTATAGGAAGGGGTATATAAGAATAATCTAAATATTGCCTAGGCATGGCTCTAAATGGAGCAGTTTTCAAAACCCCTAAAAAAATGAATGCGTTGATCCTTCCATTAGATGGGTAGATACTGTAATAACACCCTTTTATCACACAGAAACAGTTTTAATGAAGTAGTAAATGTGTTGTTCTGTACCAAACATGGAGCAGGCTCTCGAGACAGACAGCTCAGATGCATGTAACGTTTGGGTTCCTCAACAACATTACAAAATTGGGTGCTTTGCTGTGTAAGATGCGTGTGGGAAGGTGATTCACCGGTAGACTAAGCTCATTAAGCCAATGCTTATCAGCTGGGAATTTCTCACAGCTTCCTTATTGGCTTATGAAGTTCAAGCTTGACAGCTGTTCCACCAGACCTTACGAGGAATTGTGTGGGAACGAGTTCACTTTTCAGAATAAAAGCTGAGAATCTCTACTTTAACCTTATAGAGTACTAACTGTTTTATTCTAACCCACATTAAAAAAAAAGAAACCTGTCCATCATTGGGAAAACAGGGATCGGATCTTGGTCTCATATTTTCAGTTGATTACTGTGGTTTTGGGGTAAGGGGTTAGTATTTGCCTTGTCATGATCTAATGAAGTCTTGTGGCATTTTTGGTCAGCTCAATAAGACCTAAGTGTCTTGCTTAATGGCAAAACCAAATTCAGCACATTTCTAAAATTCCTTCCATTCCTGAAAAGAAAGTAATTGTTAAAACTTTTAACAATCACTTTATTGGAGCAATAAATCTTTTTTGATAAAAAGCCCTTACTTATTTCCAATATAAGCAATACATGAAAATGTTATGCTGCAGGGGTATTCGGATGTTGATAGCAAAGCATTTTCTTTATACCCTCTTTACAATAAATAAAGTTCCTTGATGCACTGCTTGCTAGCAAAGGTATCGACAGGGGCTGACGGTCTGGACCCAGGGGCTGACGGTCTGGACCCAGGGGCTGACGGTCTGGACCCAGGGGCTGACGGTCTGGACCCAGGGGCTGACGGTCTGGACCCAATTTGGAAACTTGCCTATGTGTTGCCGCTACACAATGGTGGGGAAACTGTTGACCTTGATAATTATCACTCTCTCTCTAAATCTTGCAAATTTTTGGTTCACTAATAACTATAGCTGCACTCCGACATTTTAAGAAAATATCAGTCTGGTTTTAGACCAGGATACAGTAAGTACCATCACTGCTTCTACATTGGTTGTGAACGATGTTGTCAAGGCTGTACATAATAAGGTAAGCTGTGTTGCTTTATTTGTTGATCTGTTGAAGGCCTTTGATAAAGATCATTCTCTACTTAAAAAACTGATCATTAAGCGCTTTGGGTTGAAAAAGCGTTATATAAATACAATTAATGATTATTATTATTATTATCATCATCTCATTAGGGTTTGCTGTAGACACTTGAGCATGGTTTCAGAATTATCTTAGCGAAAGATGACAGGCTATTGTTGCTGACAGGCTAAAATCAGATTTTGTCACTATACATAAATGAGTCCCACAAGACTCTGGTCTCAGCATGATTTCCCTCTATAAAGACTAATAATAATAGTAAAAAAGATTTAACATATTGTCAGTTCTGGGACTCAAACCAACAACCTTGTAATTATTGGTCCAATGATCTAAGCATCTGTTGTTTGTTCTATACTGGTACTTGTACAAGAATCCAGGCAATGTGGGTGTCAATCAATGTTGGTTACAGTTGCAGCATTACAGCAGAACCCTACAGTCACACGAGCAACAAAAGTCAGCGACAAAGCGACAAGCTACCATTAATTTCAACGCAAGTGGCCGTTTCCCAGCTCGCGAGCAGCTCTTGTCGCTGTCGCGTGCAAGGCGGGGCAAAAATAGACAAGAAGTCTATTTTATGCAAATGCTGAGCGAAGCGACAAAGCGACTGCCAATTGGAGTGAAGGCAGCGTGACGTAAACGTTGGTTGCTCGAGTCGAAGAAAACAATTCAAGATGGCGGAAACGCTTCGGGACATCGTATTTCTGTATATATATGATATATTTGGCATTTTATCTCATACATTTTGTTACTTCTATTGAGAAATACACACTTTTAAATAAAAATACATTGTTTTTGTGACTTGACAATATCTCTGAAGTAACTTTTAAGACCTCTCGCAGATACTGGGCAACGTCATGCTAGTGTCAATACAGAAACGCCCACCAAGTGAGTGGTGTTGCTTGTCTTTTGTCGCTCGTATGACTGTAGGGTTAGACAGAAGTTTACAAGATTCATTCTCAGAATTGGCATAGTGACAAAATGTGTTTCTCTTCATTTGTGAATAAAATTCAATATCATTTAACTATCAGGGTATACAAATATTAAACGTTTCTGCTATATTTTCTAGCTGGAACAGACTAGTACCCTCATTATCATTGAATCATCAATTGAAGGGGTGATGAGATGGGGAGGGCGCTATTTACATTGTTTTTCTGTTTCCCATTAAGCTATTAAAAAACCATGAAGACGAGAAAACATAAAACCTCCTAGGCATCAGAATGTAGTGAGGTTAGATGGTTTCCCAATTTGCCTTGTACAAACACAATAAACATCATGATAAACATCATGCACCCTGCAAGAGGTATATTTATGGTCCAATAATAACACCATAAAAGCAAGCAATGGATGAACCAGCACAAATCACCTATGGCAACAAAAATAAGAAGAGCATGTTTCTTCCCAACCAATCAACAAATCCAAACATTCATCAGTTATTTGTAGAACACAAAGGTGAGAATTTTTAGGCAGCTGTTTTTTCCGGGGTGATGAGTCTGGCATCAATTTTCGATTAAACATAATGATGATGGTTATGATAAACTGTATCTATACAACTAATGAAAAATGGACACACCAGGATTGTGAGTTTGATTTCAGGTAACAGCAGGTGCAGAAGGAATGTCATGCTCACACCTGCAAAATGGATACAGAGTGCACAGACGTCCTAAACAGGCAGCACATTTTATTATAGGAATTCTGAGACTTGTGATAGGCCAGATCAGCTGATGCTGGCATAGCATCACTAGACTTCCCTGGTTAAACTTGCAATGCTACAGTATACCAGGGACGTCAATTGAGTATGACAACTGCCATAATTTGTAATTATTATTATTTATAAAAATAAAAATAATAAAAACGAATTTCACTTCCTATGCATTAAAATATAGCAAAATGATAATGGACTCAATAAAACAACTTTGACTTTTATTTTATCTACACGCTCAGTTTCTCCTAAATCGCAAAATGACTGCAACCTATTTCTCGGTATTTGCTTGTCGAAATTGTTAGCCAATTTTCATCATATTTAATTTCATACAATTATACACCACATTCCTTGTTTCTGTTTATCCTATTTCCCACATTTCCTCCTTGGAGTTTAATATTGTTTCGTTAGATTGTTCATTCATTTATTCAGACAGTAGGCTAGGCTAGTGTCTTAGGGTTGAACTAGCCAGCTAGCAAACTGCACGTGATGGCAGACAATGCTAATATTGTCGACCTGATTTTGGCGAAGCCATCTGAAAGTCTTCCTTACGAGGAGAAACTTAGAATTTAACAGCAGAGCAGATCTAAATGCTTGCCTGAGTGCAGAAGTATTTGCATCACTCTCTGGGTTTGCCACATTTTTAAAAAAATCCACAAAGAGGACGTATTTTCTGGAGTCTGCAGGTTGTTCAAGGTTGCCCAGAAATGCTCCTACTCAGAATTTCACATCATGGTTAGTGAGCACTGTGGCAAACAATTATGATTTCCTTCTGCAGACATTTGATAACATCTTTACAGATATGAAAATGAATGATGATACCCTGGATTGTACCAAAACTTTATGAGGAAACTGGAGGATTTTGAGTTTGTGTTCATGTTGTACATATGAACAAATCTTCTCTGAAACTGATGTGGTCTTTGATATTGTCCAGCAGAGGGCTATGGATGTTCTTTACTGCAAGGAAATAATTGAGTCTCTTTTGGCATTTGTCAAAGAAAAGAAGTCAGAGGGGGCTTTCCAAGATGTTTATACCAAAGCAGCAGATCTCACATCAGACCCTCAAGATGAGCCCATGTGAAAGCACCGTCTGACCCAATTGCAGGATCCCCAAGAGTGCTACAGAAATCTGTACATGGCCATCCTTCATAACAACATGGTGCAGATTCCTCAATGTTTTTCAAATTTGAAAGTATGCTCTTCTTAGAGAGTTAGTCAATCCATGGAAATTGATGACATGAGACAAGTGTATCCAGGAGGCCTTCCAAAGTATCCTGAAAAGTTATGGCATCACTTTGATTCAGGGAGACTGAGGTCTGAACTTCAAGTCCTGTATTCAGATCAGGACTTGCAGGGTAACAGGGTAAAGCTGTGTGATTACTTGGTGTTCCTAAAAGACATGGAGTTGGACAGTGCAATGCCTCAGCTTTACAAACTGTTCTCATTAGTGGCAACAATTGGAGCTACATCTGCAGGTGTCTACACCCATCATCTACACCCATAACACAATGGGCCAAGGCCGTTTAAGCAGCTTAGCTCTGCTAGCCATTGAGAGGACACTGGTCAACACGCCTAGTTGGTACGGCTGGGTCACAGAGCATTTTCTTGAAAAAGGTAGGGCAGAATTTACGTTTAAATAAGTGAACAATTTTTACGATGTAGGCCGGAAATGAGCTTCCCCTCTTTGAAAGACCAGCAGCCACCACTGGTAGAAGCCTCTTAGCGCTCAATGCACACGCATGTAGACCATGTCAGGGGACTCGATGCAGGGAAAGATTAGTTACTAACCTGTGACACTGATGTGCCATTCGCAGCTGGTCCATTTGTGCTATGGAGAGCGCTCTCAGTGTGTTGGGCAGCTGAGGCAAAGTCAGTGGGGGTGGAAAGCCTCCAAGCACCCAATTCACAAGCAATTTGGACCAGTGTGGTTTTTTGACCCTGTGAACTATTCTTAACCTCAGTAAACTAACTGTAGTGCCTAAACATAACCTTGCAATAATGCCTAATTGTAACCGTTAATGCTGAAACCTACAACTCCAATTCCGCAAAAAGTTGGGACATTATGGAAAATGCAAAAAAAAATGTTTAAAAATGATTCACTTTGTAATTAAAATAGATTTAGAAGTTGGGATAACTCCGAAAACCAAAACAGATGCTTGGAAATATATATGCCTGCAAATATATGTGTCTTTGTAATATCGTTCTTTCTCTCTGCTGTATCTCTCTGCATAATACTGTCTTTGTAATATCATTCTTTCTCTCCACTGTAGCTCTCTGCGTAAGCAGGAATTGTGTTTGTGGCAAACTAAGCTGACAGGAACTATAGCCAGGTTGTCTGAGGGTAATCCAGTAGAACACAGAGGTTGTGTCCCAAATCACACCTAGTTTTGTATACAGTTCATTCAGCAAGGGCCAGGCTCAAGTGTAGGGAACTTTACAGGGAATAGGATGCTGTTTTGGGATTGAGACATCAGAGCTACAGCATAATAGCAGCATTGAGACCCCAGAGTATAGGCTCTGCTCAAATGAGTCATGAAAACCGGATGCACACACAAAAACACATGCATAGGCAACCACACACACACACACACACACACACACACACACACACACACACACACACACACACACACACACACACACACACACACCCATTGACATACAGCACACACACACACACTAATCCTTGTTCAGTGTCTTCCTCCTTGCCAAATAAAGTACTATGAGGAAATATTACGTGTTATTTTATTACATCCAGTTGATCTGGAACTTTATTAGCAGCTCAAAGGGATACCATGGAGATAGGAGTGTCTGTTCTGTTAGTGTGTGTTGTGTGTATGTGTGTAGTGTGTGTTCAGCCAGATGGAGTTAGTTCCTCACGGGTAGTCTTCAGGGTCGCTAAGAAACAGGGAGCATGTGCTCGTTACCGAGGTGAGATATAACTGATGAGGTAATAAACTGATGAGGTCAAAACACACAGAAACACACACTCACAAATGTACACTCACAAATGGAAACACACGCGCACCAAGGATCCTCCTTGGGACAATTACTATGAACATAAAACAGAAGTTCCATGTGGTTACGGCCTAAAGAGACTAATGTGTTTGGACCGGAACAAGGCATGCCTTTATCCCCAACATTCTGCGTTACACTGACATCTCTGCCACGTCTTTATGAATTGCATTCTGTCAGATCCTAATCTGCGTTACACTGACATCTCTGCCACGTCTTTATGAATTGCATTCTGTCAGATCCTAATCTGCGTTACACTGACATCTCTGCCACGTCTTTATGAATTGCATTCTGTCAGATCCTAATCTGCGTTACACTGACATCTCTGCCACGTCTTCCTGAATTGCATTCTGTCAGATCCTAACACGGTGAAGTTTATCATTCCATCAAGTCAACCAGAAATCATTTTTTTACCCTGAAACGTTTGTCAGACTTCTCTGATTGCTCCATGTGCCAGAGCAGCTATACCCCGGCTTCCCACCTCGAAACATAAAAGCCACAGTGATGTCACATGTTGAACATAAAGCCTGTAAATCCACATTCAGTCATAATCACTCCATATGTACATCTCTCTCTCAATCCAGTTATCTTTTACTCTGTTTCCATACAAACATACAAAAGAATACATATCCTGTGTTTATAATCTCATCAACATGACCTGCCAACACATATACGCACACACCAACATCCACAAAGGGCAGCTGTTATCACCGAAAGATTTATCCTCTCTTTGTTGGTGAGGCTGGGCGTGCAATCAGTGAAGGATTCAGTGTGTGTGTGTGTGTGTGTGTGTGTGTGTGTGTGTGTGTGTGTGTAAACATACTCACTAAGCCCGTCGTTAAGTTTCTAAAGCAGAGGTGTTGCTGTGGCAACGTTACCTTTTGGAGGAGAAGAGAGCCAGAATATTTGGTTGACAGAGCGATGATTTGTTTTCCGTAGGAGACAGCCCACTGTTGCACCCTGGAGACAAGGACAAAAAGAGATGTAAATACATTTGAAACAAGCATTGGTCTCCACAGGTTTGCTGCTTCTGTGTTTTTAGATCTTTTTGTCAGTAGTTTCTATGGTATACTGAAGTATAATTACAAGTATTCCATAAGTGTCAAAGGTTTTTATTGACAATTACTTGAAGTTTATGCAGAGTCAATATTTGCAGTGTTGACCCTTCTTTTTCAAGACTAACTTCTGGTCCACATCCTGACTGATGGCAGCACATTCTTGCATGATCAATGCTTGGAGTTTGTCAGAATTTGTGGGTTTTTGTTTGTCCACCCACCTCTTGAGGATCAACCATGAATTCTCAAAGGGATTAAGGTCTGTGGAGTTTCCTGGCCAAGGACCAAAAATGTATATGTTTTGTTCCCCGAGCCACTTAGTTATCACTTTTGCCTTATGGCAAGGTGCTCCATCATGCTGGAAAAGGCATTGGTCATCACCAAACTTTTCTTGGATATTTGGGAGAAGTTGCTGTTGGAGGATGTGTTGGTACCATTCTTTATTTACGGCTCTGTTCTTAGGCAAAATTGTGAGTAAGCCTACTCCCTTGGCTGAGAAGCAACCCCACACATGAATGGTCTCAGAATGCTATACTGTTGGCATAACACAGGGCTGATGGTAGCACTCACCTTGTCTTCTTAGGGCAAGGTGTTCTCCAGATGGCCCAAACAATCAGAAAAGGGGATTCATCAAAGAAAATGACTTTACCCCTGTCCTCAGCAGTCCAATCCTGGTATCTTTTACAGAATATCAGTCTGTCCCTGATGTTTTTCCTGGAGAGAAGTAGCTTCTTTGCTCCCCTTCTTGACACCAGGTCTTCCTCCAAAAGACTTCGCCTCACTGTGTGTTCAGATGCACTCACACCTGCCTGGTGCCATTCCTGAGCAAGCTCTGCACTGGCGGTGCCCAGATCACACAGCTGAATCAACTTTAGGAGACGGTCCTGGTGCTTGCTGTACTTTCTTTAGCACCCTGACACATTCACAGCCATTGAACCTCTCTCCTTGAAATTATGGATCCAATAAATAGTTGATATCTCACATTAGATATTTAATTCCATTTCATATACCCCAGAACAGATTTATTATGAGACCATCGTCCTCAATCAAGGTTCTCCACTATTGTACATATTCACGTGCACGTATGTGCCCACCATATGTGCACGTATGTGCCCACCATAACTGAGTCAACAGTGGACTGCATGCTTTTTTCAAATCTAGTCTCTTTCACATTTTCAAGGTATGTTTTATATTTTATGTTATGGGGTTTTTCATTTCATTTATTTGGTAGTGACGGTGAAAGGAACATACAGTATATTATTTGAGGGGGGGTGTCCCAGGGATTCTTCCCTCCCAATTTGCCATGTCCAAGTACGTTAAAGCCTTGTCTCGTCAATCACATGCTTCCTCCAGGCACGTGTTCTCAAGCTGTCTGATTCTTATCACACTGCTCATTCAACATGTAAGTCTTAATTATTTACTTACGTCGATACATTTTTAGGGGTTTACACATTCGTCAACTATACATACAGTATATACAGTAGAACTGTGGTTTGAAATAACACAAACCAGACATGCACACTAGGTGTTGCTCATAAGAGACATAGCAAGTTACTAGTGTATGATTACCGTCCCGTCCACACCTCTACCAGGGTTTAATGCCCGATCACCGTGACTCAATTACACTTTGTCATTGACATAATTAGATCATCATGATAGCATTTGTGTAGTTTAGACAGCTTCTTCCTCTCTTGCTCCAGGCAGAATTAAATGCTTTAAAAGTCATAGAAACCCATAGTGGTAAAACTCGCTACAGGAAGCCAAAAAGAAATACTGTACAGTAGCCGAATTTATTGCCAGAAATACAGTAATTTCCTGTAAAGATTTGAAAATGTGTTAAATATAGCACAGATTCACTGGTTGTCTGCATTGTCACAAACACCTGAAAACAAGCAAACTCCTTGCTTGGACAAAGCTGAACACGGAGCTCTAGGAACAGTGTTCTGGAGAAACATCCCAAAAACATTGTAGATGCTTCTGCTAATGCAAAACACAAATAACAGTTTAAGTAATTCCCGACAGACAAGGTCTAGATGATTCACAGTTCTACTTATACTGGTGAGGGCAATTCTAAATGTTAAGGTTAAGGAGGGTGTGGGACTAGTTTAATACAGGTCAGGTTAAAGGCTAATGGTTTAGTGTAGCTTTAACTGCCGGCATGTCACAACAGACAGTACTGTGCAAGTCTAAGGCACCTTAGATATTGTTTGGCTCAAATCTAGTTGTAATAATTCGGTTTTTGTATTCTGCATTAGTGTGTCAGTAAAAAAGAGCAATGTATGTATTTCCAAACCTTCGTCTGCCATAAAATGCAATTCTAGAGAGAACTATTTATACATTTGTTACAGAACGTAACATTCTGTTACAGACCGCATTTCAGATTAAATACCTTTTGGGTATAAAATGATAACAAACAGGTATGCTAATGATCAATGACATAATGCACTGAACCAACCTGATTAACTGAAACAAAAATGGGTGTAGAAAGAATTAAAGTGGGTGAAGGACAATCAAAATAAAACCTGAGAGTGTGACATGTGACATTTCTGTGTAGTTATTTTAGTTTATTACTATTTTCTGCTCTTTAAAGTGTAAGTTTGATATTTGGGAACTTTAATTTCTATATTTTTGAGAGCATCGTCCATTTATAGTATTTTTTACAGGAGCCCAAGTCTTTTGCCCAGTACTGTATAGCCAGGTGAATCAGGCCTGGCCACAGTAATCACTCCACGCTGAAATCTAGGTACACAGTTATCATGTTTGGCACATGACTGGTTGATACATGCATGTAAACACACACTCACAAATTCCTTTATACACACGATAGCCAAACATAGTGGACACCCTACAAAAGGTGTAGGAGGGATAATGTTCTGGGGCTGTTTTTCAGGTTTTGGGCTAGGCCCCATCATTACAGTGAAGTTACAATACTACAGGATAGAAAAACATTTTAGAAATGTAGGTGCTTCCAACTTTGCTGCAACAGTTTGGGAAAGGCCCTTTCCTGTTCCATCATGACTGTGCCCCTGCATCACGCTGGAATGGAGAACAAAACACACACTAGGCTTCCATCTGGATTTGAACTCTCAAACACTGGGATGAAAGTTGTAATTTTACACGACCATCCACAGTCCCCGGCTTCCACCCTACCTAAAACTACACTGTTTACATGCTACGTCATGATCTTCATATGTTCATATTTTACGTAATTCAGTAAATTTAAATTTAGTTCCCTATGAACGCAATTGACCCTCTCATACGTTAACATTTCACATATTTTAGTTTTGGCCCTCTTTTCTCATTGCCCTTTCCTGCAATTAGCCTCCGGTCTCTGTTCAGTTTCACTTGGGCTGGAGGATTTTCAGGAAATAAGTCAATTTTTTGTTGTCGTTGTGAAAGCACCAAACCATGTGGAGCTGGCTCAGTGTTCTGTTGGAATATTTATATGCACCCTATTCCCTTTCTGGTGCACTATTTAAGAACAGGGCCAATTGAGCCTATATAGGGGACAGGCTGCCACTGATGATGTCCCAACAGTGAGAGGCTGGCAGCACAGTGTTATGGATTTGATCAACAGTGTTTCAACAGAGGAGATAATAGGAAACAGGGTCATAGCCCAATAATAGTGTGGTGAAAATGAAACAATTTCTAGGTAGCGCACTACTAGTGAACAGGGCTCATTGGTAGTACACTAAATAGGGTCTAGTGTTTCATTTAGTAGGGATCACAACATTCATGTGGACATCCATACCAGGGACTGATCTGTAGAGTTGATCCTGTGGCTGTGTTACTGTGAGTGTTTGTCTGTGTTATTGTGTTGCTGTGTTTGGGTTACTGTGTCTGCACTGTGTCTTTGTTACTCTGTGTTAGTGTGTTCGTGTGTCTGTTTCACTGCATTTGTGTTACTTTGTCTCTGTTACTGTGTACAGGTATGTGTAACTTTGTCTGTGTTACTGTGTCTGTGTTACTGTACTACTATATTTGTGTTACTGTCCTACAATTTCTGTGTTACTGTGTATGTGTCATTTTGTTTGTGTTACTGTAGTACTATATCTGTGTTACCGTACTTTGCGTTACTTGGTCTGTGTTTGTTTTACTGTGTCTGTTTTCCTTAGTTTGTGTTACTTTGTGTTAGTGAGTCTGTGTTAATGTGTCTGGGTTACCGGGTCAGTTTTACTGAGTTTGTATTACTTTTTGTGTGTCTGTGTTACTGTGTCCGCCCATATGGAAAATAATCATATAAATTAAATTAAATTTCTGTATGTTTTGCCTCAAATGACAAACACAATTCATAAATGATATTAGCCACATTCCTATAAAAACTTGGTATGACGCATACTGTATAAAGAAAACATTTATTGTATCTTTTTTGAGTCATCTATAAATATTAGAAGAAATGTTTCAACAGGCTTTAATACAAATATACTTTTTGTTGTTCTGTAAGATTTGTCACAACATACACTTTTTGTATACTATTTATAGATGACTCATGTCTCTGAATCTTTCTGCCTATTGAACTCTCTAATGTAACTCTCTAGTTCCCTCTTGATTATTTTGATAACATAAGCAGACTCCAAATAATACACTACAAAACTACAGCGTGTGTGAGGGGGGGGGCAGTGATTCAGTTCAGTGGTGAGCAGTTTTTACCTCAACATCAGGACATATTTTTAATGAGAAGCCTCTTGGGCCAACACGCACACACACACGCACGTGCGCGCGGGCACACACACGCACGTGTACGCGGGCACACACACACACACACACACACACAGTTACAACATATCCCTTCAACTCAAGGAGAAATCTGTTGTTTTTATTCCAGTAACCATACAGGACACAATGTTTAACTGACCACAGAACACAGACAGATCATAACAGACCAGGACAGAACACAGACAGATCATAACAGACCAGGACAGAACACAGACAGATCATAACAGACCAGGACAGAACACAGACAGATCATAACAGACCAGGACAGAACACAGACAGATCATAACGGACCAGGACAGAACACAGATAGATCGTAACAGACCAGGACACCAGGGCAAGGGTTGCTTTTAATTTTAGCGATGAGTGTTGGACTGTGTAACAGGGCAAGAAAAGTGGGGGTCAAAGGGGGGACTTCTAGATAATGTTTGTAATATTTTTTTTAATTTCCAAATGCACTAAGGCTAAGGATCAGGGTAGATGGGGGTCGGTTGAAACAGGGAACATAACTGGGGTATGTGGAGCAGTGTGTGGGTGACAGGTCATCAGGGTACTTACGTCTCGGGTGGTATCTTCATCTGTGCATTGGCGTTCCAACACAGCCAGCTGGAGCAGATAATCCACAAGGGGATCGTCCCGGGACTCCGCAGCAGACGCATCCCCGCTTCAACACCAATGGCGTTCCTTCCACCGGCGCTCCAAACACTCATCCCTATGACTGCTGAAAACCCATCTGTCGGTGTCTCACGGGGGTGTCCTGTATGGTTAGATATTCTGTCTTTAAACACGAGGAAACAGGGCAGCACAGCTCTGCCAGAAGTTTGGAGATTCCCTGGTAGTCAGGGCGTCAAGGGGACGGACATGGCAGAGCTGTCAATGAATGGAGATTCCCTGTGGTGCAGATTTGGAACAGGAGTTTGATCATGCTAGACCAAGCAGCTCCACGCTGCTGCAGATGTGCTCCAGAAACCTGGACGTTTCTGAGGTGGTTCTGAGATGCTGTCATGTCAACGTGGTTGACATTCACAGTCTTCTACAAGCTGCATCGCATCTTTAAAAGAGGGCTAACAAACAAAACACACTTTCAAATGTACTCTAGGGTTAACATGCACACAGCCAAGTGTACACTAGGGATAACATACATACTTCCAAGTCTACACTAAAGTTAACATCCATTTGAGGTACTGGGTGAAATACTGAAACAAAACTAACAATGTAGACCACACAACTAGCTAACAAAAACTTCCACAAGAAAAGGAGAGATGGACCAATAGTGTTTCACTCCTTCCTGGAAAAGCCGTGAGTAAGAAAAACCATCAAATCTCAATTGCCTCAACTTCCTCCAACAGACAAAAACCTCCCAAATGTCTCAGTTCGAACCGGCCCAATTTTGTAATCCGTCTCAGCAGGCTCCAAATGTGGCTTCAGAAAAAGGCAGAGGTGCCAAAACATGCCCTGGTCAGTTCCAGCCAAGCGTCGAGGGGTTGAAAGGGTAGGGTCAGCGCGGGGGTTAAAGCATCGGGGACAGAAGTTGGAAGGGCACAAAAGAGCTGGATGCGGCAGCCAGCTGAGCCGAAGTTCCAGTAGCAGCCAGAGTAACTCTTCGTCCCCTGGGCACTCCTTCAACTTTGGCGGTTTAGCATAATCTGTTTGGATTAAATCCTCCTGCCCTTCTCCTGTTACGAGATTGTTGTAGTGTGTGCATGCGTGCGTGTGTGTGTGTGTGTGCGTGTATCAAATGGGATTACAGTAACTTCGGGAGACAGGGCCGACGTTGAACCAATCGAAGAAAGGGACATGTAGAAGCTCCAAGGCTTAGTTTGTAGACAGACAGTACTGTAGTGTGGAGAGACACCTAGTGGTGAGTCACTGCCTCTCACTGCCTCTCCGGCTCTGCCTCATTCTGACAAAACCTGCTCTTGAGTAGGTGCCTCCACCGGACAATAGGTCAAATCTGATCACCAATATATCGTCCTTCATTTAAGTGTTTTAGAGACATTCTAAATTATATTATTTCAGGTTGTTCCTGGATGTTGTTGAATAACCAACTAAGAATATAATCTGTGAAAGCACTACTGCATGTATGTTTATGTATGAGGCACGCCTCCAGTATCTATAAGGGAGATACTGATCTGGTACAATAAACTCCATCTGCCAGACATCTGGCACCATGCTAAAACACAGACTGTGGTTCAGTCCTAATTGGCCTCTTATACCAGAACTCTATCCTCACAATTATTATTATTATTATTATTATTATTATTATTATTATTATTATTACTAATAATTTGCTAAAACAGGTCAATTTCCTGTATTTCACAGGCCTATAATATTCCCACATCTACATACAAAATTAAGTCTGATGACAGCTAGATCTACAATGTGCACAGCATTAATCTATCATAATGTAAAACATCAAACACACCAGAATGTAATACGTGAATACACACCAAAATGTAATACACTAATATAACACAATTTAATGCAGTAATACAGATCAAAATGAAATACAAACCAGAATAACCGTAAATTTACCTAAATTGTGTATTCATATAATACACACAGATAAAGAGTACATGTACCTCATTCAAACCATCAGAGCAGGAACTCAACATCTACGTAGTAAACAGCCTGGTAGCACCATTATTTGTATATGAAGATCAACTGTGCTTATTCCCCAATTTTGTACACCAAACAAACAGCGTGATGATCAAACTAAAATGGAGGCTACCAAAAAACAAGAGATTGAAAAGTCCAACCATACAAATTTACTTGCAGCATTTCACAATTGAATATTTTACTAAATTCTATTCACTGAATGGGCAGTACATTAGCTTTTTGCAGGGCACAGATGGTATACCACAACCAGGGAAAAGGCTGGGTCAAACGGTCTAATGGGTTGTTCATCAATTACAGACTTTACAGATGGTATTCTATTTCCACATATTAATTTGGTGGATAAGAGACAAAAGGTGTCACCTACCTGCCTGACACAGCAAAAACTATCTTGGTCCTGTGGAGTAGTCCCTCTGAAGATTGTCCTCAACCCACACGGACTGTACGCTACGGACTCAAATACAACATCTGATGCTGTTCAAGCAGTAGTATTGACATTAAAATGCCTGTAAGTCTGTTAACTAGTTAGCTAACAGTCTGAATTGCTCACTGCACATTCAACTAGGATAGACCAACTCATTTTCTGCTGTTTCCTGCTTCTTGTAAACTAAACCCTTCTCATATCCACCCAGGGTGCATTCCAAACTAATTCACAATAAGCACTTCTTCACTACTTCCTATGTATTCTAAATACAATATGGCAAAGGAACAAGTGCACACTTGATATTTTGAACACACCCTGACTGACCCACCCCCTTATTGACCAGGCCCACTGGTAACGTAGGTGTCAGACACTCATTTTCACCCCATCAGCTAAAACTATTGGAGTGGAACCCCGTTGGACTCATCCATGGTGCCAGAGAAGAGGGCAGATTTTAAAGCTTATGCAACGAAGACAGCTGGGGCAGAACCACAGTAGATGATGAGGAGAAGAACGGATAGATGGAGGGATGGAGAAGCAAGAGGTGGAGAAAGAGAAGGGGACAACATGGGTGCTGAGGCAAGGAAAGAGAGAAGGGCATGGAGGGAAATACGGAAAGAGAGATGACCAGAGAGAAAAATTTAGAAAAAGAAATGAAAAATAATGTACGGACTTCCCTGAAAAAACAAACTGGGGATCTGCATGGCGTAGTGGGCTGAATTGCAGAACAGTCTACGTCACAGTGGTCATGGGTTCGAGCCTGACCATGGGTTCTTTGACTTTCCCCGGATCTCCTGCACAAGGCAGCGCAAAATTGGCATTTGTGTTAGATTACCTATCCTCTCTAGCGACTCCTTGTGTTCAGATCGGGCGCCTGTAAATTAAATTGCGGAAATATAGTCGATGAACGTAATCATCCCATGCATGATCCGACTGAAGGCTTCCGTGTTGGGTGAGCAGTGTGAAAAGAATCGGCAGCTCAGCTAACATGTGGTTGGATGAACCATGTGCGCGCCCCTCGACATCCCACCAATCTGTACAAGGAGTTGCAGAGCTGCCGACAAGGCAGAATTAGAGAGGGAATAGGAAGGGAAGAAAATCTGGAAAAATCATAGAAACAAAACAACACAAACATAAAAAACATAATTCGTTCTAGCGACAAATTCTTCCGAACCAAGAAATTAACTTTAAAAACAACAACTTAAAGCCATCCCTAAACTAAGCTTGTTATCAGGGCACGCAATGCTCGTATCCCAAATCCCCGATGTAATCCACTACAACAGACCCCAGTTGGCCCCTGTTTAAAAGTAGTGCACTACTGTATATTTGAAACAGGGTGTCATTTGGGAATAACATGCTGCAGGAAGGAATGTTTAAGTTTCCTTATCTGTCAATCTCCACTAATGCTGTGACGCTGACTTTTGCCTTTCATCACTGAGTTAAAGTGCCACTATTATTAGCTGAGGACATAACAAAGGAGAGCTGGACAAAATCTCTGACATGTTTCTGTCTGCCAACCCTGCCACAGTCACCAGGCTCCATCAGCCTAGTGGTGTACTCAAACCTTTATTTTAAGACTAACAAGTTCAGAAAAGTAAATCATGAAAAAAAACTAGAGACTGAGAAAAACACAAGTGAAACATGGTGGTTTGAAAAACGAAATGCCTTCTTCTGATTGCTACTTAAACTACAATACAAAAATCATGAATTCTGTTATTTTCTCAGTTATGTTTCATAGGCCCAAAACCGAATAGGTTTTCAAGCTTGTTGGGTGATGTTAAAGCCTCTGAATATGGTGGGTCGATGCAGCCAGGAGAAAGAAATAACATGTACTTCACTATCATGATCTACCACAAATGAAAGACAATGCATTGGTAGTTAATCAATGTTAGTCAATCGTAATCAATCATCTCCATATTTTATCAAATTATCAAATCTGCAAGGAAGGGCTATTCCGGTCATTGGTGGGATCCTGCATTTTAAACGTAGTTATTTGAGTCAGGTGTGATAAATGAGCATTTTAAACATAGTTATTTGAGTCAGGTGTGATAAATGAGCATTTTAAACATAGTTATTTGAGTCAAGTGTGATAACTGAGCATTTTAAACATAGTTATTTGAGTCAGGTGTGATAAATGAGCATTTTAAACATAGTTATTTGAGTCAGGTGTGATAAATGAGCATTTTAAACGTAGTTATTTGAGTCAGGTGTGTTAACTGAGCATTTTAAACGTAGTTATTTGAGTCAAGTGTGATAACTGAGCATTTTAAACATAGTTATTTGAGTCAGGTGTGATAAATGAGCATTTTAACCCATTGGTGCCGGATGCTGCGCGGCGCAACATCACGTCTCCCGCCGGTTGCTGCATTGCGCAACATAGACCCTCCTGCCGGCTGCTGCGCGACGCAGCATTTTGTATTTGTCATCGTTTTTATGACGCGTGAAGCATATAACATACTGTCATTGGTTCAAATAAACATGCGATGGGTCTTGTTGATTTTTTA
>JACXGM010008760.1:0-28486 GCA_016801145.1 Umbra pygmaea | reverse complement strand
GTGTGTGGTGTGTGGATGGGTATACTGTACTGTGGGATTTCCTGATAGAAAAGGGATAATGCTCCTGGTAGAGGCATTACATATCCATTTAGGTTTTAACTTAGATTAACAAAGAGGTGAGAGGCGGGGAGCATGCAAATGGACGTTTCTTTGACTAAATGCTGTTGTGCTGGGGACCATGATGATGACAAACAGGCTGTGAGATTATGCTCAACACAATCTATAAAATTTATCTCCAGTAACTACGGACAACTGTGCATTTGAATCTTTGTTTTTCATGCTATTTTCTTCCCTGAAAATACAGCAGTCAGGCTACAGATATTATGCTTTCTAGGTAAAGAGAAAACACTCAATTACAGGCAAACAGGCATTGTTCATAAAGCCACAAAAGTTTAACAATTCAAAACAACAAATCACATCTAATACAACAGGATAGAAAACCTTTCTATTCAACCAGAATTGCTGATCCTACACCAGCTGATGCCCTGTTTGGATTGGTTTTTCTATGTTCACAGCTGGAAATTGCAATGGTTTACAGATATGTCTATGAAAAATGCATTGCTTTCCTTTAAAATTCCTTCAGGGGTTTCCCCTTTAGAGGTGGGGAGAGCAAGTCACTAATGATAAAGTTCAAAGGCCATATTTGTCCTTGGAAATCATGTGGTTCAGGTTGGAGACAATCGGACACATTGACTGACCAGATTTCAAACTGCTGTATATATTTGCACATATGTCCTGTGAACTTGTATTGGCGCGCTCTACGTCACACTAACTCATCACTGTTTTTCCCCTCCCTCTAGTGTGAGCCAATCACAGGCCAGGGATTCAGATTGGGCCAGTACTGCTGTCGGTGCAAAGAGGGATACTATAGCCCGCCAATGGAGGGTAAAAAGACGTGCTGTTCCCCAAATATCACCCTATAATTGCAGGGTTTTTCGCACCTTTATTCCAAGGACCCCCACCCAATCCTGAGACCCCCATCATATGTTTTCACTAGTAGCTCACTTCGAGGGTTTGTTGAGAATGTATGCACTCACTTATGTAGATTGTTCTGGACATCAATTAAATGCAACAATTAACATATAAATGCCACACCTTTTAACTATTTTATTAAAGGTACACTGTGTAGAATTATTCGGAGTGGAAACAGAACTACGTTCTCTTTTATTTCATGATATTTTGAAAATAGAAAAAGCAGTTTAGATAGCACAATGATTTCCTACACTATGCTATCTTTTTTTCTTAGAGGTGTTTATACTATTTTTACTTACAGGACAGTATGAAGTAGAAGCTAGGGAGACAGGTATGTAGGGGAAAACTGAGGGGAAACCCAAGGTAGAGACTGTACCTCCCCGGTATAGTCCACTGAAAAATGAAACCAGCTATATGATACCCTGTGAACAGCATAACAATAGTATAAATAAAAAGACCCACAATTGTACTACAACGAAAATGCTATTTGATTCGCTAAATAATCCTTGTTTTTTTACGTTTAATTCCATCGCTTTCATTAGGATCAGTAGTACTCATAAGATTATTATGTCTAGGAAGGCAGAGCAGCATTTGTTTGATACTGACAATGTGCTGTCATCTGTGGACCATTTTCTGAAGTTCAATGTAGTGTAGCCACATAAGCCTATGCTCAATGCAGAAGCTAAACACGTTTTCTACCATGTTTCAATCTGAGTTTCTAGTCCTCAGTCTAGAACCATGTTAGGGAAAGGAGGGCCATATCAGAACAAGTACAACTGTAATTCATTATCACCAAGGTTACTCTTAGCAAAACCAAGCCTTCCAAAATAATTCAAGCATGACGTACACTACCAGTCAAAAGATTTAGAACACCCAGGGACTTTCAAGATTTTGATAGAATTTAAAACTGTCATTACAATATATATCAAAGACATTATCAATGTTGTAAATGTCTATCACTGTTGGAAATGACTGATTTATAATTAATTAATCACATACAATGGCAAAGCCACATTTTCAGAAGCCACTACTTCAGTGTCCTTAAATGAAAGTTTTACCAAACCATAAAGTATCATGTTTCGACTATAAATTAATATCAATTTAGTACCACCTTAATGAATGAAGGTCTAGATTTCCATGAACACAAACATTCCTGGGTGTTCTAAAACATTTGACCAGTGGTGTGTATCAAAGTATTCACAGTGCTTCACTTTTTCCACATTTTGTTATGTTTCACCCTTATTCTGAAATGATTAAAGTAATTATTTTGCTAAAAATTCTACAAACAATAACCCATAATGACAATAAGAAAGAAGTGTGTTTGAAGTCTTAGCAAATTCATTTGCAAATTTATTAACGAAAAAAGCACAAGTACATAAGTATTCACATCCTTTGCCATGACACTCAAAATGAGCTCAGGTGCTTCCGGTTCACACCGATCATCCTTGAGATGTTTCCACAACCTGATTGGAGTCCACCTGTGGTAAATTCAGTTGATTGGACATGATTTGGAAAGGCACACACCTGTCTATATAAGGTCCGAGTTCACAGTGCATGTCAAATCACTGGAAGAAGTTTGGAACCACCAGGACTCTTCCCAGGGCCGGTTCTAGCTGGGCGCAAAACCGTTCGCCTGGCAACATTATATTATGCCAGCAATACAAACTCAGATTTTTCTTTTGAGAATAATAGCGGTCATTTGAATTCATTGCAATAATCATTGTAAATTCATTACAAAGCTAGTGAAATGTAACTAAATGCATTTGTATTTTGTGTAAAGAAACAATAAGAGTATGTGAGTGCAAAAATACAACATTTAACATGTTTTCAATAACAAGTTTTCATTAAAAACTGCAACAAATACATTGTACACAGAATTTAATTTAATTTATTGTCAGTGTCTAATGTGAAAACACGATTACATTTGAAAAACATTCACTAGTCTGTTTTATCCAACAATAGAATAATTTTATCAAAACATGAACATAGAACCACTACCTATCTAATCAATGAATTAACAATGATTTTGTAATGAATTACAAGCGCTATTATTTTGAAACGAAAACTTTGAATTTGTGTTGCCGACATAATATAGTGTTGCCAGACGACCAGTGTTTGCCCCCGGCTAGAACCGTTTCCTAGAGCTGGTCACATGGGTAAACTGAGGGTTCGGGGGAGAAGGGCCTTAGTCAGGGATGTATATGGTAGAGTGGCCAGACAGAAGCCACTCCTCAGTAAAAGGCACATGAGAGCCCGCCTGGAGCTTGCCAATAGGCACCTGATGGACTCTAAGACCATGAGAAACAAAATTCTCTGCAATGAAACAAAGGAGTCTATGACCTGAATGGCAAGCATAATGGCTGGAGGAAATCAGGCACCACTCATCACCGGGCCAATACCATCCCTACAGTGCAGCATGGTGGTGGCAGCATCATGGTGTGGGCATGTTTTTCAGCGGCAGGAACTGGGAGACTAGTCAGGATTTAGGGAAAGATGAATGCAGTAATGTACAGAGACATCCTTGCTGAAAACCTGCTCCAGAGCACTCTGGAGCTCAGACTGGGGTGAAGGTTCATCTTCCAACAGGACAACGACCCTAAGGACACAGTCAAGATAACAAAGGCGTGGCTACAGGACAACTCTGTGAATGTCCTTGAGTGGCCCGTTTGAAAATGGCTGTGCACCGACAATCCCCATCCAACCTGATTTAGAGGTCCTGCAAAGAAGAATTGGAGAAACTGCCCAGAAATAGGTGTGCCAAGCTTGTATCATCATACTCAAATAGCCTTGAAGCTGTAATTGCTTCCAAAGGTACTTCAACAAAGTATTGAGCAGAGGCTGTGAATAATTATGTGCATGTGCTTTTTTCGTTTTTTATTTTTAATAAATTTGCTAAGACTTCAAACTCTCTTCTTTCACATTGTCATTCTGGGGTATTGTTTGTACAATGTCTCCCCACTCTAAATAGTCATCACAAGTGATTTCAGTAATATCATTTAAATCAATCAAGACAAATTGACAATTGTAGTGGCTATACATTGCTGCCTTGACTGGTTTCAAAGTTTGTCTAAATATATTGAAATGACTGCGGCAATGCCCTTTACTGATCCTGTCAGAATTTGACACAATATAGACTTTTGACATGTTCTTGACATATTTCGTCTGTCTGTGATTCTCTCTTGTTTTTTGTGTGCTTCTGCCTGGTTTTCCGACAGAAGGAGGAGCTCCAAATGCTAGCGAAGGCATTGGCGTGTGCTACCCTGCCCTGCCCATCTGTCTACCCTGTTGGCCAGGCTGCATGGGCTGCGTGGACAGTGCCCCCTGTTGGGTAGCGGAGGACTGGTTCCTCAGGGCTTGTGTTCTGTCTGTACAGGGCTTCTTCATGCTGCTGGTTTTCATCAGCATGCTGGTTTCCTACCAGTTCAGACGCAGTAGGGTGAGTGCAGTGTGTCAGTTCATCAGAGACTGTACTCTAATGAACTACTTGGCTGTTAGGGTGGATGGAATGGCTGTTTGCCTTGTGGGGTGTCACATGACATGAAAATACTTCAACAGTCTCCATCTTTATACAGTATATCACCTTAGATGTTGTAACTGGAGCTCTTTGTGTTACATCAGTGTGTGTTTTTCATTGTCTTGATTTTATTAATACGTAACTGTACTTGCAGTTGTTATGCTTTTGGCAGAGTCATCATTTGAAATGTGAATTTGTACTTAATCAGCTTATCTGCTTAAAGAAACGTGAAAACATGTCTGATCTCTTTGGCCTGGATATCTGAGTTTGGAGGCCTATGATCAATTTCCACCTGTCCATATGTGATTGTATTTATAATACTGACTTGATCCTAGAAGAGCCATTTGAAATCAAAGTTGAGCATAATGAATCAACCTTGTTTCCATCCTCCATGTGCCCCACAGAGGATCCGGGCGTCTGGGCTGCTGCTGTTGGAGACCATCCTGTTTGGCTCCCTCCTACTGTACTTCCCGGTGAGTGAGAGTGCGGCGATTAGAGTGCTCTTTTCAGATCACTGCACAGCACTGGCTGGGGATTATATTGTAATGGACGATTTGCAGGGGCAGTGGCGCCGGTGTAGCGGTGGAACGAAGGCGATGTCCGTGTCCCAAATTCCAACCCCAGGTCAATAGTAGTGCACTATGAGAAATAGGGCTGCATTTAGGTAATTTCGCATTCCTCAATGGCCGGCGATGGATTATTGATCATTTGTGTGATTCCTTATCCCAATTAAGTCATTATGCAACTCATACATGTATCTATTAACCCAGAAACATCGATCGAATCATCCTTTTTAAAACAATGGAGCGTGATGGGGACATGGCTGCATCCTTGAAGGCCCTTCATCATATTTCTCCGCTTGGTTAGAAAAAAGGTGGGGCGTGCAATGACATTTTCGACGTCTTTTCTTTCTCTCTTCAAAACGTAGGAGCCCTTGCTATGTTACTAGAATATGAGAGATGCACTGAAGAAATGCACACGGGCAAAGCTGATCTGAGAAAAAGGCAGATATGAAGGCAGACTTCTCCTCAATCTGCTGTGAGCCCTACTGTGGAGAGTTGGCCCAGACAAAAGGCCAACAGAATGATGGTCTCTGTCATCTCTATGGGTGGTAATGCAGGTGGGGGATGGTGTCAGACCAACCCTTTAAGGTCTCCAGCTATTTGATCTATTGCTGATGTGGTCACTGACCTGGAGCCCACAGAATCATCCTGTACACTTCCTGTCTTCTCTCCAGGCTGTAGACTTATGCTCACTAAGTGCTTAATGGCATCCACTATGCAGTATGTAGTTGAGCACATTCCGCTGGAAGGAGAGGCACGTTGGCTCGTTAATCAGTCTGCTTTGTGTCGATGATGAACAGGTGAAATAATCTGCCAGGTGGTCATCAGTGTAAGCACCGTAGTGTTGAGTTATAAAAGTATTCTGGGAATGGCATGGAAACTGATTGCCATTGGTGGAAACGTGACAACACATGATAGCTGGGCAAGAGATTATTTGGGTAGAGGTAATCAAGTTTTCTGTCAATATACATCTTAAAAATCTTACAAAGGAATCCGGTAAATTAGATGTGTTTTTATGTTTTTTATATGCAACTTCTAGGGCTACAGTGGTTTCATATCGGACTCGGAAGGTTGGTGTAATTAGTCAGATACTATTTATGGCTCTGTGGTTAGGGAATCAGACTTGTTGTCGGAAGGTTGCCGGTTTAATTCCCAAATGTGCCAAATGTTGTTGTGTTCTTGAACAAGGCACTTTAACCTAAATTGCTCTAGGGTAAATGTCTCTGTTCTTACTCTAAGTTGCCCTGGATAAGAGGGTCTGCTAAATGACTAAAATGTAAAGGTTTCCATACCCTGTTAACAAGAGATTCCCCATTTCACAGATAACAGCAATTCATTATTACTATTATAAAATATTTTTTGGGGGGGTTCAGTCAGTTATATTTGTCAGGATTTTTTCTTGCACTTATGCATACTTGAGAAATCCTATCAGTTTACAAACACGTACAAAGTATTTTAAATACTGACGCTACCGTCACATTTGAATATATCCCCACCGGTGTAAGCTTCTTTTTTTCATCCACACAACCTGTTACTTTTGGCAACTACAAACACAATGTGAACTCATAGGTAGTTATTCCTTGTCACAGATTGTCTGATAATGCTGCTTTGTCTCCACCCTCAGGTCTTCATCCTGTACTTCAGGCCCAGCACCTTCCGTTGCATACTGCTTCGCTGGGTACGACATCTGGGCTTTGCAATAGTCTATGGAACGGTGACACTGAAGATGTATAGGTCTGTATTAGTGCACTCTCACATTACTGCATGTAATGTCAAAACATGTTTATCCTTTGGGCAACACAATGCAACTGATAAGTTTGACACTTCGTGACAATTCAAAATGTGCATGGCTAGGGCTTGGCGCAAAATCTAGTCACAAAAAGCAACAATCAAAGTTTACTTAAACTAATTACAGACAAACAGTTATAGGTTTCCATGTCTTTATTGAACAAACCATGTAAACATTCACAGTGAGTGTGGACAAAATATGTGAAGCATTGGATTTATTAAATAATGAGTTGACCCTGGTTAACCTCAACCAAACTTTTCCAGGTGTTTCGATCAGGCTTGCGCAATGGTTATGAGGAATTTTGGATCGTTCCTCTTTACAAAACTGTTTCAATTCAGCAATATTCTTGGGATGTTTGCTGTGAATTGCTCTCTTGATGTCATGCAACTCCTCAATCAGTTAAAGTCAGGACTTTCTTTGTACTGTTGCCTCACCCAACTTCTTTTGAGCATCAATTGGCAGAGAGATGCCATTACATTCTCCTGCAAATGTCTTGTTAATCTTTAGAGTTCATATTTCTGTTGATGATCGGAAGCTGTCCAGGCACAGATGAGGCAAAGGAGTCCCAATCCATGATGCCCCCTCCACCATACGTTACGTCTGGGATGAGGATGATGTGCTGTTCCTTTTTTTTCTCCATTCCATTCTTGCTTAGTGTTTTATGTATTGTGAACTCATTGATGTTAGCATGTTCCATTGATTTCTGTAAGTCTTCAGATGACCCTCTAGGATTCCTCTTAACCTCATTGAGCATTCTGCACTGTTCCCTTGTAGTCATTTTGCAGGACAGACACTCCTAGAGAGAGGAGCAATAGTGCTGAAATAGTCTTACCATGGACTGATGAACACCAAGGCTTTTAGAGATGCATTTTAAGTTAACCCTTTGCAGAGGTCCACTTGGCATACTGGGTTAAGTTGCAGCCTTGCAGGACAAGCTTTGTTATGATAGTCAGTGATTCAAGCCTGACTATAGCTTCTCCAACTTTGCCTTCGAACCTCCAGCAAAAGGCAGCACAAATTGGCATAGCGTTGCCAAGATTTAGGATAGATAAATCGGATTATCTACCTTGCCACGTTGCTCTCAAGTGACTCCTCTGCAGATCGGGAACTGTAAGTAAGTTCGCGAAAGTATAGTTGGTGAACGTAATCATCCCATACATGATTTGACTGAAGGCTTCTTTGTTGGAAGAGCAGTACAAAAATAATTGTCCATCTCAGCAACATGTGGTTGGATGAACCATGTGTGCGCACTTTACCATGTGTCCAGGGAGTTCCGGAGTTGTTGACAAAGCAAGGTTATTGGGAAATTGGACGAAAACAATTGGGAGGGGAGAAAAATTGGGATAAATCACAGAAATAAAGGTTAAACCCTTTCCAGTTTTAAGTCAACAATTCTTAATTTTAGGTCATCTGAGATCTATTTAGTTCAAGGCATGATTCAGATCAGGCAACGCTTCTTAGCAAACTCTAAATGTGTGTATTTATAGGACAAGGCAGCTCTAAACAACACCTCCAATCTCACACTAAGTAAAAGAAAAGTTATGCTGCATCAAAACATGCTGTAAGTGAAGTGCTAACACAAAACTAGCGTATGTCCAATCTCGTCTCATTGATTAGACTCAGGTTGGCTGACTACTGAGTCATTAGCCTAGGGGTTCACATACCTTTTCCACCCTGGACTAAGAATCTTTTAATTGTGTATTAAAGATGTCAACTCTGCTTGTCCATTGTAGTGACTTAGTTGATCAGATCACATTCTAAAACAAATTCATGCAGAAATCCAGGTAAATCCAAAGGTTTCCCATACTTTTTCTTGCCACTGTATGTCTATATGTCTCCATAGTAATAGATAACATAGCACATTCCTCCACACAGGGTTCTCAAGGTGTTCCTGTCACGTACTGCCCAGAGAGTGCCCTACATGTCCAGCCTACATTTGCTGAGGATGTTGGGAATTATTGTGGTGATTGTCAGCTGGTTCCTCTGTGCGTGGACTGCCGGTGTTCTTCAAAACCGTGACCGCAACGTTCCATTACTAATCACGTCGACCACGTCAGATGGTCAGGGCTTCAGTGCCTGTGATCTAGACCGCTGGGACTACATGATGGCAGTTGGTGGGTGGATAAACTTACTTGAAAAAATTGTTTGAATGTTTTTCCAAGAGTTACAGAGAAAGAAATTCACAAGTGAATACAACAATAAGACATCTGATGTCTCTGTCTAGTTTCAAATATAATATGGTCTGATATACAAGGACAATATGGACAATATATCCTATTGCTCAATCTTCACTGTACCTGTTGTATAACTGCACATGTATAGAGATTTATATATAGATATATAATCACTAGTGATAATTCAGCTGCAATGTCTGCACATTATCAATCAGTAACACTATTTATTGATAATATATTGGTGTAAATGTGTGCAAAAAGAAGGCAAATGTCCGCAGCTCAAATTTTATTGTAAAACACACAGATAGACAGACGTTTTGATCTGACAAAGACCTTCATCAGGTCATACATCTCCCATCAACCACTCCCACATGTATACCCTCTGTACACAGAGTGTTGAACCAATCAGTGCATCTTTAGTCAATATGTATGCAAATGATTTGATGTCTCATTTAGACCTCTTGGAGTCTGGAGGTAAAGTATCCAAAAAGTCTTACGATGTCACTCCCTCTGCGTGGCAGATGTACATGTTCGATTCCAAGGTTGCGGAGGGTTGCAAGCTTGTGCTTGGCTTGAGTGAAATGGATGGCAAGGGGACTTTCAATGTCATGATTCTGAATACAGCTTCTATGTTCAGTGATTCTTGTTTTTAGTGCTTTCCCACATATGCCAGTCCATTTAAAGGCCTGTAAATGTGTGTACTCATTATATAACATACTTTGATTCAGAGGATATGGTTTACATGTACAGAATGTACAGTACATAAGATAATTACTCTCCTGTCTTCCTTATATCTTAATGTTTACATTCATATCTTATTTGTTTTACTATTATATCTGCATTGATGAGCCGTGGCACAAGATTTTCACTGTACATCTGCATCTTCTGTACATGTGATAAATTTATTTATTAAACTTAAAACAACAAAGAGCTACAAACTACATTCCTGATTGAGGTCAGATGTCAACTCAATGTACAAACATGATTGTAAGCTCAAAACCCATACCAAGTAACACATTATTAAAATATGCCTGACAACTTCTGTTTGAGAAGAATTTAAACATTATGTCTGTCTGTTTCTGTCAAAGCCGAGCTGCTGTTTCTGTGCTGGGGCTGTTTTCTGTGCAGCGCTGTGAAGCCAGTGCCCTCGGCCTTCCACGAGCCTCGATACATGGGCATTGCCATACACAATGAGCTGCTACTCTCCTCCATGTTCCACCTGCTACGGTAAGCTCCACACACAACCCCAGATCTAACAGATAATGGATACAGGGATTAGAAAAATGTGTAATCTTCTCTTTGCTAATCAATAGTATAAATCTATGGTGAAATTATGTTTTGTACAATGGGACAGAAGATGTCATTGTGTTTTCTATTTCCCTTAGGTTTGCCATGCCCTCTCTGCATCCTGATTGGATGCTGTTGCTGTTTTTCACCCATACTCACGTCACCATCACTGTGACACTTGCCCTGCTTTTCATACCCAAGGTACCTGGCAGTGTTCTTCCCTAGTTATCAACATAAAGACCCACAATAACTAATAACTACTTTGTGTGTGTGTTCTGTAGTTCCTCCATGTGTCAAGGGCGGGGAGAGAGGAGATTGCAGAAGAGGTCTATGAAGATGAGGTGGACTTAAGGCGATCTGGCTCATACCTAAACAGCAGTTTTACCTCAGCAGTTTGGACTGACCACAGCTTGGATCCTGATGACATTCGGGTAAACTCAATTTCTGCCATGAACTCCTAATAAGTGACCATTGGTATTTATAGCTCTGTGTAGGCCAATCAATTTGTGAAACGGAATTTAAGTTTAAGTAAAAGAAGGGAAATAAGTCAAATTAAACATCTAATTACTGATTTAACTTTTTTTGGCATCATCAAACCAATTTACATAAAATTGTCATAAATGTCCACATAGAATGCAGTTTATTTCACATTGTGCCCCAGCAAAAAATCTGATGTGTTTTCTCCTCCCTTGCCCCTTCTCCCTAATCTTTGTTCTTAACCAACAACTCTTTCCCAACGAATTCTAACAAACGCCTGCTCATTCATACCAATCAACACATTCCCTAATTCCCTTTATCCTTTCTTCTATTCCTTTCCACCTGCACCAGGATGAGTTGAAGAAATTGTATGCCCAATTGGAGGTCCACAAGACCAAGAAGATGACTGCAAACAACCCTCACCTGCAGAAGAAGCGCAGCTCTCGGCGTGGGCTGGGTCGATCTATCATTAAACGCATCAGTGAGATTCCAGAATCCATGAGCCGACAGTGCAGTCGTGAGGACAAAGAGGTCAACATGGGCCACAGAGGGCTTCCTCACTCAGAGTCCTGTAAGCGAGTTACAGATACTGTTAGTGTAAATTACAAAGACGAACCAGTCAAACAGCCTTCCCCAGTACTGCGTAAATCCCAGAGTTACTACGACAATGTCAAAGATTCTGACCTGTCCTTGCACAACTCCATGTTGAGGGCGAACATAGTGAAGAGGTGCTCACAGCGATCTGAGGACTCGCTAGATATCGCACCGTTGGTTTGCAAGTCGGCAAGTGCCCTAAACCTTACAGTTGACAATGATCCACTGCTTCCTGAACTCGTCAAGATACAAAGGTCTGTGAGTTTATCATCCAGCAAAGCTCACAGCTTGGATGACTCCTCCCGAGGAGGTAAAGGTACCCCAGTGGAACAATGGCAGTCTAAACAGGAAGCTGATATCAAGGACCAGACCTCAAGTGCCCTTGTGCAATCCCAATCATATGACAAGGCTGAAGTGTGTCCTTGGGAGCTGGAGGAACATCCTGCTGACAAGAACCAGCCACATGTTACCTTTGCACCCTCTCAGGAAGAACCACTACAGAGCCCTGAGAGTTTCGTAGCACCGACAACCAAACATGTTTGCCCCTGGGACCATTTACCAGATCCTATCCCAGCAGAGCATTCTGCCAGGGAGACCAAAGATGGAGCGGCAGAATGTGAATTCCCCAGGATACAGGCTCCTATCTCCACTAGTGTCTCCAAAACGAAATGGCTCTCTGTGAGAGCTTTATTAGGATCTATGGATACAAGTGTCAAGGAAAAACTAAAAGCAGGAGATACAATCAAGAAACGGGACTCAATATCACAAGAAGGGGAGCGAAACCAGGGAAGCGAATCAGTCATTGCCACCAGCTCAGCAGGTAAAGCAAGAAGTCCAAGCATTTCAAGTATAGAGAATTCACAAAGTGTTTCAAAGTTAGAGAAGAAGTGCAGTATAGACAAAAGGACATTGAATAAAAGAAGTATGACCACAGTAGATGCAAAACCTGCCCTTGTTAAACAAGCTGCAGTCAGAATGTCCTCAAGTGACTCCTCTGAAAGAAGCCATAAGGCTGATGTCTATACCTTCGATGCAGAAGACATAAAGAATGTGTGTGAAAATGTGTTTGTATCGACAGAAAACTGTACACATAGCACAGCTATTACTCCTTCCACTCACAGAAGAGGTAGCCACATTTGGTCACCTCTGGGTATTCCCCAATCAGATATTTGCCCCTGGGATGTTTCGGCTTCATCCCCACCGCCAATGCAGAGAAAACAGAGCACCATTGCCGACATCTGTCCTTGGGAAGTAGAGGAAGCAAAGGATAGTCCAAAGGCAGATGCACTTATCACTGTGTGTCCATGGGAATCAGAAGAGATATTGAAAGAAGAATTGCAAAAACAGAAGAGTTTCCAGGAATCAGATGATTCAATACAAGTAGAATTAAAAAGACAGAAGAGTTTTCGGGAAGATGTATGCCCTTGGGAAGCCACTGTTCCCGCCATCCCAAATATATCAGCATCTAACCAGTTTGAGAATAAAAAAGAGGGTCTTCCCAACAAAACAAAAAGTCTATGTCCTTGGGAAACTGATGAAATTCCACAAACTTCCCATGGTCTGAAACCCCAAGCAAGTGTACGGGTCTGCCCTTGGGATGTGCGAGATTCACTTCCTGAAAAAGTAAAAGTAGAGATTATTGATGAAAATATTAATTCCCAGGAGGACAGGGGCTTGAGTAAGACACCACCAAAATATCAGACACCACCAAAATATCAGGAGAGGTTACATGCCAATGTTTATATTTGGCAGTTAGATGACACAAGTGAAAGACAAACAAAAAACATTGAACAAACTGCCCCTGAAAAAACTGGTGTTACCTTAGCAGAAGCATGTCCATGGCAATTCCCTGAACCACCAAAAGACTTAGAAGTGATTTGTCCTTGGGAAGTAGAGGAGAGTCAACAGCAATCCAACCAAACCAAACAGATGACCAGAGGATCATCTTCCCAGGAAACCACAGAAACATCAATTTGCCCACAGGACACTGGATACCAAATAAATACCTCCCCTACAAATGTTTGTCCTTGGGAAACAATTGGAACAACAAGACAGGACAGCACTCTATCAGATGTATTTAAGAATACAGAAGAAGGAGGCAGCATGCAAGCTGACCAAGTAATGTCCTACAGCATCCTAGAAGCTATTTGTCCTTGGGAAGTTCAGCAATCAGATAAGACAGAGCAGCAGAGAAGGCTGGCTCTGTTTGACATCTCTAAAGACACAGGTAGGACAAAAAGACATTCCAGCGCTCCAGCAGATGTTTGTCCATGGGAAAGTGAAGAGCTAGTGAACACAAAAAGAAAAGAGAGCATTCGAGCAGACATTTGTCCATGGGAAAGCGAAGAGCTAGTAAACACAAAAAGACGAGAGAGCACTCGAGCAGACGTATGTCCATGGGAATTTGAGGAGCCAAAAAAGACAGAGAACAAAGAAAGTTTTAAAGTCGATATTTTACGGCGGAAAACTGGACCAGCTAACAAGACATATCGAAGACATAGTACAAAAACCTACATCTCTAAGGACAAAGAAGCAGATAAAAGCAGAGACAGCATTCGAGATAACATTTGTCCTTGGGAAACTGTCTCCATGAAGACAGAAAATGTAAAAAGGCAAGGAAGTGGTCGAGCAGATGTTTGTCCATGGGAAACTGATGCAGCTGAACAGCCCGAAAGGACAATGAGACAAGTGGCAGATATTTGTCCATGGGAGACTACAGTCTCCAGAGCTTCAGAAAAAACAGAAAACCAAGACAGTGTTCGATCAGCTGTCTGTCCATGGGAAACAGATGTGCCAGAAAAGTCTCCAGAGAAAGAGGAAACTCTCTCTGCAAGTGGCAGAGAGAGAGATGTAGAGAATGAAGACACCTTCTCTATGGATGAGGGTGACGATGAGCCACCTGGAGACAGCAGCACTCTGGTGACCAAAGCTAACATACCCCTGTCTCGGTGTGATGCGGTGTGCCCTTGGGAGGTGGAAGGGACCGATCATGACAATAACTCTGACATTTTTACATGGGATCCTGAAAACATCCCTGAAGAAGAAGAGGACGAAGAAGACGATGCTGAGAGTGCTGCAGAAGCCTTTGTATTCCCATCTGACTTGTAAGCAGTTACTGGCTAGAACAAGAAGCACCTCAATATTTTTGGGCAGCATTCCATAGACTAGGTCACTGAGGAAAGCTGTCCCATAGCAGGTAATGAATCTGACATGACCTCCGCGAGCCGAAATGTAGCAAAGGCACCAGGGCTGTTCATCCTGAAACAGACACTGCTTTCCAAGCAATATAGTGCAGGTCCTCAGTCAGAGATATATTTACACCCAAGCTCTCAATCCAAGTGTATGGATGCAGTCCCCCTTTTTCCTTTGATCCCCTTTTAATTTACAATATTTTCTGTGTCTTGGTGAGTTTGTGGCAATGCACCCTTCTGTATCACAGGACGTTGTGGGGTCCATTGTGATGGCTGTGAAAATGTTGATGATGAGTTTAAAAATTAAGATTTGAGGAAGCTGCTAATAAAATATTGTGGACAAATAGGAAATGAATCTATACCATCAGTGCTCATTAGTTTAACTTGTGAACACAGCCAGCGTTTTGGAAATCACTGATTAATGGTTGTAAGGCATGTCCTTTTTATGCTATAAACACCACCATATAATTTCAGGACAGCTTTCCAGCTGTAATATTTATAATGAATTAATAATACATCTAAATTAAACAGATTAGTTTAACAATTTCAAAAATCCCCAGATTTACAGAGCTACAATATATAATAGTTCACAAATATTTGAGTCAGTATTTAAAAACACACTAATTAAAAACCTTTTTTAATCTGAAATTAAACCCCCTGCTGGACTACCATTTAATCTGAACTGTAATCTCACCCTAGGAGTCATCAGATATACTGCTAGCAGTCTGGCACCAGATGAAAACATTTTATTTATATAAATATATATATATTTTTCTTTTCTTCAAAAAGATTAAATAGTTTTGACAAACAGATCCATGGAATAAATTTAGATGTAATACAATGTACTATTATGAAATCACCACAGACGCCTCCCATTTAGTTTGGTGTGTGGAGAATGACACATGCAACAAATGGGTTGTAGTTTTCATTCCCACGGCATACCATAAAGTAAATGTATGAAAATATATGTACACACTACTGTTAATTTGTCTGGATAAAGTGTCTGCGAAAAAACCTAAATGTAAGCATTTGTATCCGACTTCAATCAAGTGAAAAACTACTTATTTCCCCCCAAACATAAAGAAATATCAATAAATTCAAATTAAACCCTTAACACTTTTTGCACTCTGCATCGAGATAAAAGTTTTTATAATTGCTGGAAATTAGTTAAAACTGCAAAATGTTGCTTAAAAAAAAGAATTTTAAATGTTCCTTGCCAGGGCACATCTTGCTTTGTTCAGCCATGCACTGCCAGTCCTAAACTCATTGTATGCTGTTTTTCCCTCACATGCGTGTCCAGGTGTCTCGGGGCAGTGCAAATTGGCTCAGCACCACCCAGGGTAAACAGGTAGGATGATGGACAGATTTGCCTTGTCTCATCGTGCTTTATCAAAGTGTGCAACCTGCAAACTCAGTCATTGTTTTGGCTGGAAAAACATCTTGGTTGGACATTGTGATTGGAAGTAGAAAAGCTTGATAACTTTTCCATTGAAGGAAACTGTCTCAAACACAGTGGGACCTATTTGAGATTCGGACATTAAAAAAAAACTCTGGGAAAGGAATATAACAAATGACGAGGTATATCTATACTCCAGGATTTACTAAACATTGTCTAATATATTTGATAGTTTCTAACTACATTTGGAAAATGCTGCCATAAAAAATTGCACTTCTAATAGTACTGCAAAATATGTACATATGATCCTTGTGATGGATTTATTCACCATTTTCATAGGTGACAATATTGTCTGCATGCAATGAAAGCATTAGCAACTGATTTTGGTAATGCCTGTATTTTACACAAATCTGACAGTTCTCAGAAGCGATAATGAGAGATGTATAACTACAAATTCAGTAACTGGATGGGCGCTACATAAAATAATAAATATAGACAATGCCATTAGAATGATGCATACATTTTGAATCATCATAAACATACAGGGTCTATACAAGTAAACTACATCAATGCTTTTGCGCTTTATAAACTTGTTGTGCAGGGATATCAATATAATTTTTCCCCCTTGATGAATGTAAAAGTCAAATTCAGTGTTAAGCAAATTGCTGGACAATTGTCACTTGCATGATGTAGATGTGCATCAGCCTTTTAAAAATGTTGATATTTAGAAGACAAGTTGATTCAGATATGCTAGCTCTTGGATACAGTACATCTAATACATGGCTTGGCTGGGGTCGCCAGGAGAGGTTTGAGAAACTGCTACTGCCAGTGCTTGACTTGGGCCGGAATGGTCCGGAATGCCATTCCCTGACTTCGTTTAGGCAAACAGCATTCCTGTTCCTTTTTTAGGCAAAATAGCTTTTTCATTTGTCAAAGATTATCTAAATAATTTTAGAAAAACTATTAGGCATTTCCTTTCTTCTAAAGCCTCGTAAGTCCATATTCAAATTCTATTCCACTCGAGTTCTACAGAAAAATACATTATTTTCAGGAATCATTTCATGCTTTACCCTTTACACTATAGTAGCCTCGACTTGATATCAGCACAAAAGAAGATGATAGATATGGATGGTAAATATCAGATGGCTAGACACTTATCTATACATCAGCCAGTAATGAGAACTTTTATTTACACCAGATTAAACCTGCACACAGTGCAGCTAACTGACAGCCCACAGTCTTTTTAATGGTCAATCCGGTGAAAACTGTTGATATTACATTAGCTGAACAAGTTCAAATCCACGTTTGTCACATGTACAAGAGATGCAGATATAATTGCAGGTGCAGTGATGCTTTTTCTCCCATCATGTTCATTTGCAATGGCTAGCTCTAATGTTATGATTAGGAGGAAGAAAATAGTAATAATTTGTAAAGACCAACATTTTGTAGCCATTTTATACCATTAGAAAACTGAACAACAGTAAATATCTGGCATATACATGATCAGTTACACTGCTTTGTAAAAGGCCACTGTGTTTCTCTGACTGACTCATTTGACTTATTCAGTAGTGAGTCTGAGCCAGTGTCAGGAGACTGTCTGATGGATGTGAGGGACAGTAGGATGGAGGCTGAGGTGAGTGAAAAAGGAATAATATAGATTAAGTCCCCTCTAAACCTGTTCAGACAATTGCTTAGACTACTGAGCTACAATCTGTTATTCTTGTCATTTTAGATATTTTTAATTCAGTCTATTCATAGTAACGTATTCCAAAAAAATACAAAACATTGCATGTTCAACTGTATGTGCTGTTCTACACGAGACCACCATAGCATGATTATATCTGACTATATGAACTGCCATTAGTATGGAATGTCCACAGTGTCTGATGCTGACAGTCATTATTCGTATTATTAAAAATGACAGTCTTAGTATGATTGGTGTTGTATAATACTGAGTCTGAGCAGAAATGGTGAGCATATGTTGCCCCATCACATCTCAACCTGTTGTGCCCCTCTGCAAGGTTTTCCTATACATATACGTATACATTCTTTTTAATCCTTATTCCTCATTGATACGTATGAAAGTAGTTCTAGTTCAGTGGAGCTATACACTGTATCAATTAGCTCACAACATTGATAAACCTGTATTCACATTTTAAGTGGATGCATTGTAGTATAAATGTACATTGTACCATACATTACCATACATTGTAGCGGGTTAATTTGATAGGTGGTTTCACAAGAAGTTAATGGTGATACGACATCAGAGGCTATTATACAATATGTAAATTTTATTAAATATGTCTTTGCTGACTAATGTTTAGGATAGTGTAGTGCATTGAGTGAGAAACCTTCACGTGACCATCCACTTGTTGAACTATTGACCTTGACTGTTGTTATGCATTATAAACTGTGTACGTGTATAGGCTTTAACTGGATATTACCTATCTATCTGATAGGCTACTTTAATGGAACAATACACATTTTCATGAACATAGTCTTTAATGAGATTTGAAAACATGACAGTTCCTGCACTTATGTGATCCCAAGTCAAGCACTGGCTACTGCTCATAGTAATCTTTCCCTGTTTGAGTACATTGTGGTGTGGTGCTGATTTCCTATGAAGTTTGGAACATAACATTTAGTGTATGAATGGACGTTCAGCCAAACCCTGTAAATCAAGATGACAAGCAGCTTCTTAGAGTCGTTCCTGCAGAACGGTCATCCTGCAAAGCGTGCCCACAACTGGAAGTTCCAAGTTTTTATGGGAAATGGTTTTAAATTGAGTTTGCAAGTTTAGACCCAAAATTAATCAAAACTAATACTGTCATTTGTGGTTCATCAACAAATCATTTAAATCCATGTAACTAATCTTGAATCTCAAAACAAAGATAATTAGAATTTTGAATTTAAAAAAGAGACAATTTGTACATTAAAACACAGTCCATAATCCTATCAATTCATTGTAGATTCTCAAATATTTTTCCCACAATAATATAACCAATGGCATGATTCTTCTCCTCAGATAGGGAAGTTAACATATCTATACACCAAATGTATCTATTAAAATGTCAAGTCTCCCCATTCCGTGGAAAATCAAAGCTTGTGTGATGGTGATACTTTTATGCACTGCCTCATGTTATTCACATTGAACAAACCTAGTTTTGTAAGTGTTTTTATGCATGTTATGTATTTTTTGAATGGGTGTGCTGTCTTTTTTGTTAAGTAGAATCAAATACCATCATTACACGAACAGTCCTTTTTATATGTCGAAAATTGTTTATGTTAAGTCAGCTCTTTTTGTATGTATTGCCTATGAAAGATAAAGCCTATTCTGATATTCATTTACTCATTGAATTTGACAGGTATGGAAAAAAGAGATTGGACATTTTATTTTTGTATTCTTTAAATTAACATGTAGTATATATTCATCATTGAAATAAATCATACAATCTCTGAGAATCAGAACAATATTCATTAGTTGAAGGTCTTTCAGATATACATGTGTGACAAAGTTGTTATTTTTGATTTTAAACCTATTTTAACTGTTTATAACTGACGTCAGTAACAGATTTTGAATCTGTAATTGACCAGAAATGCAGCTCCAACTTGTGGTTTATTTGTGCCACTGCACAGCCTTAGGTTTGGGTACTTCGTAGTTGAGCTCCTCAAATTCCTCACCTGGCTTGAGTTCTGGCCCAGGTATCATAACGGTCTAAAAAAAATACAAATGAAAGAAATCAAGTAAGCAAAAACACCATCCAATATAAATGTGCAAATTTAAGCATTTGTGTACCAAAACACAAGTTGATGCCAAATAAATCACCATTGGTCAGTCAATATTATATAGACTGACAGCAGTGGCTCAAAGAAGTGAAATAATTATATGCGTTGTTCCTGGTTGGTTTAGTTATCAGTACTTATTATTTGGGAGGAAAAAAATCACAACTGGGTGAAGGTGGTGCCTTAACATGTAGATGGAGCACAACCAATGAGAAACATAAGTGAATAAGGAAAACCTGAAAATATCGTATTTTGTAATCTACCATTTGAAGAATGGACATGGTACCTCCAGTCGGGGAGGTGGATTACCTTGAGGACAGGTTCCTTGGCTGGGGCCCAGGCTGGCACTATCTTGCCATGTAACCTCCACATGCCGTACGGGTTGACGAGGTGCCTCTCCATGACCAGGTACTCCAGCACATCTCTGTGCTCCTCCTCACTGCCCAACATCAGTCTCCCGAAGCGGTCGTAGATGGCCAGGGTCTAACCACCACAACACAGACAGGAGTGTCAGTTGCAGGTAGAACGTTTGGAATTCAGAAGACTGTTGCCTCTGGCGAATGCCACATCATGGAGCTTCTTTTGATTGATATTGAAATCATCATATTTGGTTAACAATATTTCAAATGTGGTTCTATTTCATTTCCATGGGCCAAAAGTAACAATAGACTTGAATCGGCACAAAACCAAAAATACTAGACGCATCATATCTGATCACCTCCAATCCAAGGTTGATCTTGAGTTTTATTTCAGTTGTAGTACTGATGCTAAGGTGTTATATAGGACTCTATTCAGACTGGTAATGCTTATTGGCCAATGGAAGCTTTAATACCATCTTTAAACAACACCCAACATTTTAATTCAAGTACATTTTATAAACTATAATCTGTTTTATTTACAAAACATTTCTGGAGCAATTCCAGTAATGTCAAATTGTTCCATTCAAATTTTAAACATGCATTTGCATCTCCTTGTCTGAGGTCCTGAGATTCAATAATTTATTTTTTGTTTGAAATATCTGATGATATGCAAATGCATATGCCAACAATTTAAAATGTTAATTTCTTTAAGGGGTTAAAATGAAACTGGTGTCTCTAGAATTGTTCAAGCAACAAACTTCAAATGGAATGTTTACCAACTTTGACCATATAAACTCTCCACAAGTCTTAAATGTTTTCAATGTAAATAAGATGGCAAGTCACATTTCATTCACATTTTCTTTTCAAATTTTTTGAAATCCAGCTTTTATGCTAACAACTTTACCAACCTAGTTGGGTTGCCTCTGTGTCCTCCATCACTGCTATTCTACCAAAGACAACTAGCACTGCTTTAATAATGCTGATATAAAGTGACAATCTTCAAATGTGTTTGTGTTATACAAGTGTACAATGACAAAAATATATTTTTCAAAATGATGATAACCTTTTATAGAAACACAGACGTGTAACAGGAGTGTTTAATTGGTCTCCATCTCACCTGTCTGGAGTGCATGCGCACCGTGACCTGCCCATACAAGTTGCCTTTTGTGACCATGTCCGGGCATCGGGCGTGCACCAGCTTGGGCGGCTCGAGGGACTCGACAAACCGCCAACGCAGCGTCTTGTAGCGGTTCCCCCTGACCATCTCCTACACAGAGGAGAATGTAGTGGGCTACTGAGCAGACCTTAACATCACAAGTTTCTCTGGCCTATTATCAAATTGAGTTGAGACACAAATGCTAGAAGTTGCTCTGTTTTGCAATAAGAACTCTATCAACCTGTTTGTCAACATATAAATGTGTAAGACTGAATCTTAAATATAAACATAGTTGTGAGACGTGGATATGATGAAGTGGTCTTTCAGTTCAGTGTATGTGGAAGAGTGGGAATCTGTGTGTGTTTTTGTAAAACAAGCAAATATAGTAAAAGCTTAATAGAGATCACGCTAAAACATAACTTTTACTGAATTTGGGATATATTGAAAATATGGCATTGGAAATGTGAAGTAGCATTTTATTTTTCCAAACATTTGAAATGAAGCAATAAAAATTTCCTGACATATAGCGTACAGCACTATGAAAAGCCTGCCTAATAAATAACAAAAGGCAGCCATTTGTGTAGTTAACTGCAATTCATTTTGTCTAGAATTAGAGAAGCCGTCATTCTTCAGCTAAAAAATCTACCTGACAATTGCCAAAATAAATTAACAAAAAATTAAAAGTAGAAGCGATACTTTGTGTAAATCTAAGCTGTTATCCTACTTACCCTGATTCGGGTAAGATGAACACATGGACACCATTTTTATGATACATCATTGTGGTATAGTGACAGTTGTTGCTAGCATGCAACATTAGCTTAGCGTTGTTGCTGTCATTGAATGTGTTCGTCAAAGGCGTTTTCATCACCATCTCATGTCCTTTAGACAGATATTTAGGAGAAGATGGAAAACCACCTCACCATTGATTCAGATGGTGCATTGGTTTAATTAAATATACATTGTCAATATAGACTCACACATGCATTTGTTTCAGACATATACATTGTCAAATGGTTGCAAAAAACTGCTCTTGTATGTAAAAATAGGTTAAAGTTATTACTGCTAATACTTTTAAAGTTACTATAATAACATTTTCAGTTCTTCTCTCAAAACCTTGTATTTTGCAGCAATAATGTTTTGCAGTTTGCATAAATTCAGAGGATGTTAATTATGGCACATTGAGGTTCAACATTTTCTGTATTTGTTCTTATGGCCCCACAGAGCCTGCACAATAGGAGGCAGGGTCTGGCATTATGACTAACCAACAGACAAGCAAGCTCTTTCTTATTTAATACCTCAATATTTGGTTTGAACTGTACTGCATGTCCATGTTATAAGGAAAAATACAGTTAATAACTTTAAAGTAAAGCATTCCTGGTGTTCTTTGTCAAATTACAATAGCCTGTTTACACTGATTTTATACCAAACAACTAATCAAAGCTGATACTGTATGCTAATAGATAAAGGAGTCATACTTAATAATATATTGCATGCTTTGAATTCCTTATATAGCTGTGTGTGTTCTAAGCAGCATGGATGGAACGCAGCAGGTGATACAACACGCACTATAACCACGAGAGGTTTCAGACTTGTCTTGGACTCTAGCTAAAAGATTTGAGACTTAACTTGGACTCTAGCTCAGAGACTTGTGAGCATCTCCGTTGGGTCCCCTGTCCGTGGGATTTCCACAAAATATTAAACTTCACAATTAGATTTTTATTTAACTTCCGAAAAGATTTGGCCAGCAGCCAATAATTTTACTGTCCTTTTTTTAAGTTACAGGTCAAAAGATGAATAGCAGAAGCCCTGGCACAGCCCGAACAGCTACTTGTATGAGAGTAGTTCTCCTCCAACTGTGTATTGTGTGCAAACAGTATGAACATCCTACATAGTAAAACAATTTAAAAGATACAGGAAGTTACAATGAAGGAGAAGGAACTTACAGGGTAACATCTTTCTGTCACAAGAGAGTGGAGTTTCACCTTGTTAAACCTGGAATGCACAGACAGGAGAGGTAAGTGGCACACCAGCAGTAAACAGTTAATAGATTACATCCACTTTCCAGCAGGGCAACACAATGAGTAACAAAAAACTTTCACTTTAATGTTGGGCCCATGTCTCCAGCCTCACCAGGTTGAGTCACCTTCTTACTTCCATTAGAAATGCCTCAATGCCCGGAACAACGTGGGACACCACCCACTATTCAGACCATATTGGTTTCATAGCCAAGAGCATTACCAGCACTGAAAGTCTAATGAGTATTTTTCTTACTGTGAGAGAGCGTTGTGTGCTTCAATGAAGATCTCCTGAGCCTTCACTGGGAACAGCTTAGTTGTGAACTCTGGGTCGTGCTCTTTGATCTTACGTATTCTGTAGGAGGTAGTTTGTAGTCCCAATGAGAAATAAACTTTTTAAGACTTCACAAACCCTTTATACAGCCTTTATCCATGCACTGTAAAGAATTTATGAGTATGTTTAAAGCCTGACCTAGTTTGTTTAAATGCCAAAGGTGTTATTAAACATAGAACCACAAACAGGGAAAATAAAACAGGGAAGTAGGTACTCCAAGTCAAAGTTTAGATAAGGGAGCATTAGAAAATTGTAAGACTACAAACTGCAATCTTAAGGGTGTGTGAGCACAATTATAAAGAACCACTCCCACAACGTATTACAAAAACTAAAAAATGAATGGGTCACCGTTAGAGACGGCCATGAGTCTTACGCTAGCTGGGAGGCAGCCCCTTGTCTTATCTGCTCTGTGCGCTGTTTCAACCCTTCTTTTGATAGACTGGAGAGTCGGGCATCACCTTCTGGTGGGATGTAGGGGTCAAACACTCCCGCTGGGGTAAGGGGGTACAGAGAGAGATTGGTTATAATGACGATTACGGAAAATACAAGCTTCACAGTAGCATCCATCGTAACTATGACTATTCAACGAGGCATTAAAATGTTGTACCCCACTTCTGCTGTACATGGGAAAATGGATTTAAATATTCTGAGTTATTCTTGAGTTATACACTTTTTAAAAGTCAACGGTGTTGTTGAATGAGAAGGTAAATATAGGTAAAATCTAAGTATAGCCTAATCTGTATGGACCAACCTGAATTTGAACTGTCAAGCTTTTGATACAAAGACAAATGTGTGGATCACTGTACAACACAGTAGCTTGATATGGCATGATACTTTTCCATATACAGTGAACCCTCGCTATATCGCGGTTCACCTTTTACGGTCTCGCTGCTTCACGGATTTGCATCGTGCATTGTGTTCTGCATTCTGATTGGCTAAACAGTCTCTCCGCTTCTTCTCTACCTGTGTGTCAATAACGTAGCGGTTTATACACTTAGTAAAACAGCTTGTCTAATTATTTTTCATTTTCTCCCGTTCTAATCCAATGACTTGGGTTGCGGTGGGGTGGTGCTGATCTCTGCAATTATTTTACAGTACAGTAGTTATTTGTAAAAAAACGTTTATACAGTACTTTTATTTGTTAAAAAAATGCTTTGGCCTGTAAAATGGTTTTGTTCTTTGGTTTCAATGTATTATGGAGTATTTCATTGTATTATAATAGTAAAAAAATGGGGTTTGTGTTGAAGATGTCAGATGTTCAGCAAGCTAATGCAAAGTTTTATCGAAAGACTATTAAAAGCAGATGGATGAGGTCAAATGTTTGGTATAATGAGAAAACCTTCAAAATAATAGCGCAAAGGTCAATACTAAACTGCAAATAAATGCAGCTTTTTTAATGATTTTTTAAGCATGTACAAAAAAATGGGAAAAAAATTTCACTGGTTTTACAGATTTCACTGGTCTAATCCATTCACTCACATGACTTCATTGCTCCATAAAAAATGCTCCATAAAAGTAATAACAGATATGCCACATGTAAAAACATTCACTACAGTGTGTATTATTCATTGTCTGATATACACTCACCTAAAGGATTATTAGGAACACCATACTAATACTGTGTTTGACCCCATTTCGCCTTCAGAACTGCCTTAATTCTACGTGGCATTGATTAAAAAAAGGTGCTGAAAGCATTCTTAAGAAATGTTGGCCCATATTGATAGGATAGCATCTTGCAGTTTATGGAGATTTGTGGGATGCACATCCACGGCACGATGCTCCTGTTCCACCACATCCCAAAGATGCTCTATTGGGTTGAGATCTGGTAACTGTGGGGGCCATTTTAACACAGTGAAAACATTGTCATGTTCAAGAAACCAATTTGAAATGATTCGAGCTTTGTGACATGGTTCATTATCCTGCTGGAAGTAGCAGTCAGAGGATGGGTACATGGTGGCCATAAAGCGATGGACATGGTCAGAAACAACGCTCAGGTAGCCCGTGGCATTTAAACGATGCCCAATTGGCACTAAGGGGCCTAAAGTGTGCCAAGAAAACATCCCCCAGACCATTACACCACCACCACCAGCCTGCACAGTGGTAACAAGGCATGATGGATCCATGGCATGTTCTCATTCTGTTTACGCCAAATTCTGACTCTACCATCTGAATGTCTCAACAGAAATCGAGACTCATCAGACCAGGCAACATTTTTCCAGTCTTCAACTGTCCAATTTTGGTGAGCTCTTGCAAATTGTAGCCTCTTTTTCCTAATTGTAGTGGAGATGAGTGGTACCCGGTGGGGTCTTCTGCTGTTGTAGCCCATCCGCCTCAAGGTTGGGCTTTGTTGTGGCTTCACAAATGCTTTGCTGAATACCTCGGTTGTAACAAGTGTTAGGACTGACGCATACTGGAAGTTTGTCCCTTTTCACACCATTCTTTGTAAACCCTAGAAATGGTGGTGCCCGAAAATCCCAGTAACTAAGCAGATTGTGAAATACTCAGACCGGCGCGTCTGGCACCAACAACCATGCCACTCTCAAAATTGCTTAAATCACCTTTCTTTCCCATTCAGACATTGAATTTGGAGTTCAGGAGATTGTCTTGACCAGGACCACACCCCTATATGCATTGAAGAAACTGCCATGTGATTGGTTGAGTAGATCATTGCATTAAGGAGTAATTGAATGGGTGTTCCTAATAATCCTTTAGCTGTGTGTATACCTAGCAGCACAATCAAAAAATTACACTATAGATAGACATATATTGTTTAAAGAAATATAGATCTATCCAGAAATATATCGTGTATCGTCTGACTTGAGATTCAATATTGAGATATTACTTTTAGGCCATATTGCCCAGGCATTATTAATAGGGGAGAAAAATCACTAAATAAATAAACAAATAAAAAACATTTTCAACTACAGTACAGTTTTTGTCCTGAGTTTTGGTATACTAATAAATACTCTTAAGTTACACTAAAACAAATGACAAAATTAGCAATGCAACAACTTTTTTGTCAGACTTTAACCTTATTTGTCAAAGTCTTTAAATAACTAACTGACACAATAAATATATAACTATTCAAATAAAAATGTAGTCCAAAAAAATAAATGAATTGCTTTGATTTCACAATGGTGTTTTTCAAAGGAAACCTTTTATTTATTTCAGGGGACTTATTTCATAATGGCACATTTCATAATATCCATTTGTTATGTTCAAATGAATGGGGCGCGGTTATCTCACAGATTCAAACCAAATGAACAGCACCCGTATTGAAGACTATTGAAATACTCGGGCGGATAAGTGATCTTCAAAATATAGACATACATATCAAAGTTTTAATTAGTTTGAGACCAATTGAGCACTGTTTTTGTGTGGATGATGTCATAGAACCTTCAACCACAGGTGCGAGATGTCTGCCTATGGAAATTGCAAGTGATATGTGTTGTCTGGTCTATCAACCTGAGAAATCACGCATCTGTTTGGTGTCACAAAGCACGATTTAAAGATCTCCTCTGAATTGTGCTGGGTAAAACCAAACAGATCACCGACTTCTCAGGTTGATAGATCGATCTCTTTTGAATCATGCTTTGTGACACACCAAACAGATCTGCGATTTCTTGGGTTGATAGACCAGATAACACAGGTAGCGAGCATATTATCTTCATAAGCTTATTGGACATATTCCACATGAACACGGAGCTCAATCGTTCTCAAACTATTTAAAACTTCGATATCTATGTCTATATTTTGAAGATCAATTATCCGCCCGAGTATTTCAATAGTCTTCAATACAGGTGCTGTGTTTGAATCTGTGAGATAACCATCCCCTATTCATTTGAATATAACAAATGGATCTTACGAAATGTGTCATTATGAAATAAGAGTGCCTTGAAACAAAAAAATGTGGAATTATGACATAAAAGTCCCCTGAAATAAATAAAAGGTTTCCTTTGAAAAACACCATTGTGAAATAAAAACAATTTATTTATTTTATTGGACTGCATTTATATATTTTTATTTAAATAATTATATATTTATTATGTCATTTATTTATTTCATGACTTATTTCATAGCCATCTTTATTTATTTAATATTGACTAAAATGGCTTTCCATATCTAATGACCCCCGCACATTTCCTTGGATAAGACCTTTTAAATCCCATTCAAATCCCCTGGATTGTAAACTGCACTGGCCTAGCACATTCTTGTTGATTAAAGATCAGATAGCAGCTATACATAGAGCAGTTACATCGTGTCAGACATTCTGATAACTGTATGAATTAATAAATTGTCTAAACAGCCCTGTACCAGTGCAGGCGATATTGATGGGTCTCTCCATGTACTCTTGTCTTATGACAATTCCTGCTGCTCTGGCTTTGGCCTCCTGGTCTGGTGACCCTGACACCTTCCCTTTTATACCCACTGCAGGAGGGACAAAGAAGCGTTTCTTGGTCCTGACCGGAACAACAAAGGGCAGAGGAAACCGCACGTCCAGCGAGGCCTCTGCATTCTGAATTATGAGAAAAAGGGTGGAATTACAACATTTTGAAGTTTTTTTCAATGTGTTAACACCAGAAAGGGTGGAATTACAACATTTTGAAGTATGTTTCAATGTGTTAACACCAGAAAGCTAATGAAGATAAAATATTGGGAAGTCAACATAGACTGCATACAGTAAATAATGGTGTTATTCTAAATAAATGCATTTGAATTACAAAACAAGCATTATTTGGGGGGGATTAAAAGCCACATATTATTGCATAAAAAATGCTTGAGGCTGAGGAACATACTTTTTTACTTGTAAAATTCAATAATAGGAGGCCATATTTTGTAATGGAGATGTAATTATGTATTTTATTTGGCAAGTTGTCATTGT
>JACXGM010008759.1:0-28486 GCA_016801145.1 Umbra pygmaea | reverse complement strand
TGGGAAGGGAAAGAACACATCTCCTCCAGACAATCTCTCGGGGTATCTAATGTCCGATTTACAAATGCTGTTGGCGCACCGCTTTACCGTCCTGCTTGGAGTCAATTTTTGTCGGACCTGCTCACATTGTTACGGTTGCTATGATGTGTGATTGGACAATGGCAGTTTTGGGGGAGGGGCCGGCGATAGGTCAATTGGTATTGTTTAAAGTAAAGGCATTAGTGACAAACATGAGCCAAACCCTAACCTGATGATATGACCAATCCATTCATGAAATATTTGTGAGTAGAATATTTTTATATTCAAGTAATGTTTTGGGCTGTGTAGAACTGTGGACAGAACCCTGCATGGTTTACCTGATTAAGAAATCAGTCTTTGGGCAAGATTCTGCACTTTCTGCCTTTGGCTGGTTTTCTGCTACTTCTTTTTTGTTCAGTGTAGGGGTGATGTGAGAGGCTTCGCATCTGGGTGTGGAACAGTTGAAACTGAAAGGAAAGTAAACTAAAGATCGGTAGAATTTGCTGCTGAGAAAAATACTTTGTATTGCTGAAAATCTATTTACCCCTCAGAGTGGTAGGGATATATATGAGTAATCCATAGAGAGGTTGAACAATACAGGAGAATGTTGTAGAAAGAGAAATAGACCTTAGGGAACAGGATTTGTTTGCAAGTTGATGAAGGGCATTTCAATGTTTGAATGAGATAAACAAAAAAACACATAATTGTATCCTCACGAGAGAAATTCTATCAATCCCCCTCCAGGCTCAGAGCTTACAACACTAATGACACCCTAGCTGTGGCACTCTCTTAGATCCAAAACTGTGATGGTGTATAGCATACAGAATGGAAAAGCATGGTAAGCATTTTCTTATTTTAAATAATGTGTTCCACATAACCTTGTTAGTTACAGTAATGCAATGGCTCAGTATCTCCCAGCCTACTAACTAGACTATATAGGAGCTGCATTATCAATACTCTTAGAATGGCTTAGAGCAGGACTGTTTACTATCTTAGAACCATTTTGCCCTCATGGCTTCCATTTTAAACCAAGTAAAAGGGTTGCTTTTTTATATTACCGGTACCAGCTGAATTTGATCATTTATTTTATTCTATTTGAATACTACTGTAATGATTGGTGTAGTTGATGAAGGAGGGAGACCAAAGGCAGGTGGATGCTTGTATGTTTAATTAAACACGTTGCTTCCTATGTTGCACAATTACTGGACAAACACATACATGTAGATTCTTCAGGCTACAACTGACACTGTGCTCTTACCCGTGCCACAGAACACGACTAGTAGACCTGGCAATTCGCATAACTCATCCATAAATGCAATGTCTACTTACACTCGTATTTCGTGGCAAGGGCACGACGTAGAGAGTCTGTAAGCACAAGCAAATATACAGGAATACAACTCGTGGCTATACACAACACGTAACAGAAGATTAATGAACCGAGCCATCCCATGTTCCCCTGGAGCATATATAGCCATTCACTAATACCGGCTGAATGGAATAAGCAATCAGCCCAAACGAGCCACCTGATAAACCTAATCATGATAATAGCTCCAAGAGAACACGGGATGGCGCCATACAGATATAGACAAAACACAAAAGCGCAACACAAAAGCGCAACAATCTATATATACACATAAGTCCATATCTCAGTCTCTTATGTCTGCCACACCTGGCCATAGGTCCTGCCAAGGTGTGACAAATATACTATTAGAGTCATAGTGGGACAGTTGAATGAGACCAGTGGAGTGATGGAACCTGAAATACAATGATGCCTGAACTGGACCTTTAAAAGATGGACTCGAAAGAAGAGGCTATGTGTGTGCCAGTCTGGGCAAATATCTCTTAATCAAATTTTAAATATCTGTTATTATACTAATAGTATTGCATAAAGATTTATATTGAATGTCACACAAGATAATCCATGTTTTCTCACTTGCTCTTTCTTCCTTGTGCTGTTAGACAGGAAGCAGTGACAGCTGTGTGATACTACATTCATCTTTAGAGCTTAGCTATGAGTATCTGTCCCTAGAATCAGCTTGAGATGCAGCGCTAATGGTTCACACTTACAGGGACTAACTGCACTTTCATGCAAGACTACCTTACTTGGAAATGCTATTAAACATTGAAATGGAAAATATTGGGGAAACTGTAGGGAAAACAAATGGGTTGTGTTAAATCCCTGGTTTCATGAATGAAAAATGAGAATTATTACCATGCTATAAGCTGTCTACCAGAAAGCAACACTCTTTGGGAGACAGTTTTGCAACAGCAGGCAGTGATTGGTCCCTCAGGACCACCTGAGGGTATATTAAGCACTCCCCTACTAGAGAGTGTCCCTTTAGTCACCTATTTAGCCTCTGTAACGAGGACAGGCATTTTAGTAAGTCTTATTCTGCATTCCTGAAACCATCATCGTAGTACAACCCATTCGTTTTCCCCACAGCTTTCCCATTTTTTTTCAATTTGAATGTATAAGCGAATGATTACAGATGGAAGGTATGAAGGGAAATACACACAGTCTGTCCATATCATACTATTCTTCGTTTATCTCTTGAAAATGTAAATATTGTAAATACAATTACCATACCCGGTTAAAGGATTAAATGTTGCTATCTTTTCAATTTGACACAAAACTAAAAGCTCACACAGAAACACAGTATTGATAACGGTAGAATAATTAATTAACAGTCAGAACAAAACCTATTACAATTAGATCATGCAATTATTTAAGAGTAAGCAAGAAATAAAAATGTGCATCATAATAAAGATTTTTTTGGGGGTATTATTTATTATTTTTTATTACAGGACAGAAGAAGACAGCGGCAGGGCAGAGTCATTGGACAAGCCGGGGCTCAGAACCACGTCGCCAGGGGCACGTCTTAGACTTAGACTGCTACACAAAACTCTGGCACAAAAATGTATATCATATTAAAGAAAACCCACATACTGTTGCTGTTAGTCTTTACATTACAGTAACAGTAAAGGCCAGATGTAGACAGTTTTTAACACAGACTGAGCTAGCAAAACATGTTAATGTGAGTCTCAGTGGTTGGCTCAGTGGTTAGGGAGTCAGGCTTGTAGTTGGAAGGTTGCTGGTCCGATTCCTGAGTGTGCCAAATGGTGTTTGGTCCTTGTGCATGTTTATAACCTCAAAAAGAAGATTCAAATTACATTTTTGTTGTTGTTATATATATTAACATGGGTCTGGCAGTATTGTTTTCCATGAGGGCCTACATCCATATACTTAGATGTTGTTATTTAAATTAAATACAGTCCGTTCAGTGGGTTTTATATTTGTGTCTTGCACCAGAATACAAAGGCTTGTCACCATCACTGGTATGGGTAAAGCAAACCTGTTGAAGGACACCTAGCACTTAGGCTCTGCAGAAGCATCCCTCACCAAACAGTTGATATTTGCCAGGCTACTGCACTCAGCTGAATCCACACAAAGAGATGGTTCAGTGGCATTGCTGCCTAACAACTGATGCCGACAGTTTGGGTCAATGTGATGGCAGATGAATCATCAATGTGCACGAAGGCTGAGTAGGGAAATTATTGTATCTTTAGCTAATGCTGTGACGGTCGTAGGATAAAGACAACAGTGGGGAATACAGGAGCGTGCCCTCTCAGCATGGTAATGACCTGCACGATGGTGTCGCTTGAGTGCACATTATGCTGTGTGGCATATGCTGGCAGTGGGCAATGGGCATTTTTTTTCTCCTCTGTGTTGTTACCAGTCATGGAGCAAAAATCTCTGACAGAGTGGGTCTGTCCGGGGCCCAGGAAGAGCTGGTATACTGATAGCAGGGAGGCTGGCCCCTTTATTCCTAGCCAGGCTGGTTAGGATGAAGCCGTCAGCCAGAGAATGCAGCCCAGGATGTGTGGAACATGGCAGCTTGGAAGGCTGCGGAGTCCATCTGCTGCCGCTCCATCTTGTGTGAGATGGTGTTGACAATGAGCCCCAAGAGGCCAGATAGCATACGAGGAGCATTTAGAAGCACATTCTCCACTCTGTCTGACATTTGGTGACGTTAATCCAGAAATGGCATTTCACGACCGAGTCAGAGCAAGACTCCTTCCAGATGGTCTATTGGTTGGTATGGAAGCTCTTAGCTCAGGTACAATGTTGAGAGGAGCAGCGGATTTGGAGAAGGCAGAAGTAGAGTTGGGCCCTGAGCATGGTCCATTGTTCATTCATTAGCATAAGAGGAGCTCTATGGGAAGAACTAGGTGAGATAGAAACTTGTTCTGCTTAAAGATGCAATCTGTGACATTTTGCCAGGATGTGTACCAGTAATCTACTATTTAAATGGGCCTGATCTCTAAGTAGAATCACTGTCTTGCCTCACTTAGCCATGACAATAAAAGTTTAAGTTGGTTGGTTTTGATGACATGACGCACAAATCACGACATACTGTAGTACACAATTTTGTAGGGGACCCGATTTAGCTCAATAGCACCACATTTACAACCAGTGGCCAGACTGCATCTTTATTGAAAGGTAGCCATTGGAAGACTGGAGCGGAGCGGTATGTTGCTGTTTGTTCCAGCCCAAAGTATCTAGCTTTTACATGCACCGCTTAAATATAATAAACATTCAGGGCAAAATGGGAAGTTTAAAACATTATTTTGTTAATTGCAAAATACAGACTGCTAACTTTAATATATAATGCAGCAGTTAGATTAGTGGCTAGCTATAGATACTAATACTATGGGTCATCCAACCAGATCATGTAGACAAAAACTTTATTAAAGAAAAATGTTGGCAAATGATGCAGGTTTTACTGTATGGCAGTGGTGGCTGAACGACCAAAGCATGGCGCTTTCTGTCTGGGCAGGTGTTATAATCTTGGGTGAGGTAGTACATGTTAAATCCAATCACTGCCTGCCATGACTTAGATGGACTTTGTTGGTTTCAAAGGTATTATTCAACTTTACTGCCGGGGGCACAGCTAATTGCAAGAGCTCTCATCTGAAATTAAATACAACTATACATATAATAGTATAGTTTGATTAATATAAAGTTAAGTTGTTGGTCAGTGCGTCATGTAATTTTGTGCATTTCGGTAGCTTCAACAGCATCATAAACGTAGCTACACCCATAAACTCAGCTGAGGAAGTTGCCCATCCTCAGCATATCAATAGACAGCATTTATCATCACTTGTCATCCTTTTCCCATATAATAGTTCTTGGCACTCTCTTCTGCTTAATAAATTTTGAGAATATTCTATTTAGCTCTCAGCACTACCGCCAGCGCTCTGAAGGGACCATAAATTAGTTTGGAGTCCACATTAAAACTGAGTCTGCTATTATTTATCTGTGATGTAAGATGAAAATATTTCATGTAATGCCAATTTTATGTGAAGCAATTAAAGTGTGTAGCTGAAGCAGCACAGAAGAATAATATTCTAATGAGATCAGATATGCTGCTTTGTTATGGACAGGCTCCTACCAATAGATGCTGCCTATTGTCATAAGCTAAATGCGTATTTACTACAGCCAATTTAATGTCACCCCTGAAGTTAATATGTTACTGCTAACCTTTGCTAATGTTTCTAATTACTTTGAAATAAAACAAAAAGCAGTTGTTTTTAGTCAAACAATAGATTAAAAAAGCATACATTTGTATTTGCACTTTATATACAGAATGTATATTTGCAATAACAACTGGTATACAAACACTCCACAACTCTGTGAAATAATGGTCCGGACGTATAGTATATTGTTTATTTTTTATGCACAATCTATGTAGAATCGTCGTTTTGCCGTAGTTAGCTTGAAACAGTGTGAGAAACCCGACGCTGTTTCTCACTATGGCTCACGGCTATTGCAGGCATTCATTCCCTTACTGGGCATCAGACAGGGAATCCTAACAGATGTGTGATGTATGGTTTGCTAAAGTAGATGAAGTACCATTGACAGAGCTGTCAATCAAACCAGAGCTATACAATGATGTTTAATGAGGTTGCAGGGTGGGTGTCACAGTGTCCCTTGTGTCTGTGTGCTTGTTCTGTGTTTCACCTTGTAGTGGTTTCTCCCCTGTGTGTGTTGTTTTGATTAGGTTTTCTCGCTCTTTGTGTCACATGATCCATTCACATGTTTTGGTTAGCCTATCAGTTCTGTTGTTTAGTCCACACCGGCACACCCTCCCCTCGTTAGTGTGGTATTTAGTTCTGTGTGTTTGTTTGTTCAGTGTCGTTCATTGTTCTTGTCCAGTTCATTCCTGTTTGGTACAAATAAAATCTGCACTATTGGTGAAGACGTGCCTATCTCCAATTTCACTTGAACCGTGACAGTGTGGAGTCCTGTGTTAGCCCGACAGCGCTTATATTCACATTTTGTAGAACCCAGAGGCCTAAATAGGCATACATTTTGCCTTAAATTTTAAAAGAAAAAGTACAGGAGAGAATAATCTCAGTTTTTTGGGGACCGGTATCTCCATGGAGGCCTGAGTTAACCCAGGCATGCTTGCTCAATCCAGGCTATTCATTTAAGGTGATGCTCAGCTCATTGAAGAGGACTGTTTTTTTTAAAGTAATTAGCTGTTCAATATGCTATATAATTACCTGAAATACACTAGATATACAGTATATGCACAATAGATGTGTGAACTAGCCCTGCTATCTAAACTTGGACAGGCAAACAGTTGGAGGCCTTGAGACAAGAAAGACACTGGAACAAGCAAGGTATTTATCTTTTGTAAATCTAAAAAGAAACAGGTTCAGGACTTCAGTTCACACCTACATATATGCACATGTCTTACATGAACTCACTCAGGCATAGTGTGCAGTGCATAAACACACATGCATACATACACCCTACAGATACACACATACAGTACTCTAGGAGGTGTCTTTTGCTGTGTCATCATCAGCACAGGACTACATTCTATTGTTATCATACTTTATTATAGAAAACATCATCCAGCATCTCCCATCTTGATAAGGAACAAGTACAGCCTAGTCCTAGAACCTGAGGTAAAGTTTAAACAATATAAAAACATAAAAATAAATATCATATATTTTAGTTGACACATTATTGTCACTGATTCCAAACAGAAACACTCTTTTAGACGGATACACATCACATTCTCTGTAGAGCTACAACTAACGATTATTTTTGTAACGTTTAATCCAACGACTAGTTTATTGATTAATCAAGAGTATTTTTTTAGACTAAAATAATAGAATTATAATACAAATTAATTTCAAATACAAAAAACATGTACAATTAATATTTCAAAATTTAATTCAATGATCTCTTCGAAACAAACAGTATGCACAAAAAACTGGCACACTGGTTTTACAAATGTTAAGACAGAATATCTATAAAGAAAAATTTAGGAATAAAAACAAATTTAGGAATAAAGTAAAAATTCAACATTGTATATAACGACAAAATAAATGAAATGATTCAAGTCTTTTTCAAGAGGAATACCAAATATAGAAAAGTAAATGCTCCTGCATATTCAGAAGAATATCATTTATATTGCAGGTCAAGAATGTGTAATATTTATTACCAATGTCAATAGTTTTACATCTATCACTATAGATATAATGAGAGAAACACGTTTGTGAAAGCGAATGCAAGAGCATTGTGTTCACATTTGCACTAAGCATTTCAGATGTTTTGTATAAGATGAAAAGATGAGATGTCTGTTTTTAAGTGACTTTCTCCAAACAGGGATAATGACCTAATCATAATATTCTGTTACGATATTAGATTGTTTTATTATAAATTGGTACACAATCATAGCTGTACTATCACTGTAATTTATTGAAAAAATTATTAAATAGGCTACTCCGTATTTCCTTTAATGTATATTTATTAACATTAGTATGTTAGAACTTCTACTATTTTGTTCACCCAGAATTGTTGCAAACTGCTGAAATTTGTCTTTCCTTCCTGAAGGTTTGTTATTAATTCATGCAATGCCACAGTATGCAGTGACTACCCTATTAACTTGCAGCCTTCTTGGTCTGTCGCCTGGGAAAAAACAGACCTGTGGGCGGTGTTAAAAAACGCAGACATTCAGTGGCCAAAGTTTGTTCGGTCCTATACTTATCTGTACTATTCTTGATAATTGTAATATATTATGCACCTATAATTTTACAAATATTAGGCCACATGAAAATAGCAATGAGAAAAGCAATTTTGTATTTCACCATTTCAACTCTATTGGACAATTGTGATTCTACAGTGTTTTTCAAAAATAGGCACGCGTGGCTCCGTCTTTGGTAATGGTTATTCATTTAGGCTGTGATTTTGTGTGCAACAAAGCACCTCATATTACAGGGAAGCATTATACCATATTAATTGCTTTTCTTATTTTTTGTAAATAGCAATAAATACAGTTGTGCAGCTTTATGAGCTGGTCTCTGAAAGAGGAAGTAGACTCGTTATCATCAACGTGAAAGTCTATACATAGTGCTGGAATACAGCTATCTCCATTAATATAGTTACGTGAATTACATTCACCAGTTTGTTGGTATTGTTGTTCCAATTATTACATGGTTGAGCAACACAACTTTTTCCTATCTATATACTACATTGTACAAGTAGGCTAATATTCTCTCTCTGGCACTTTAAGAAAACAACTATGGCCATCTATGGCTAATCTGTAAAGTGTTGCGCAGCATAATGCTCTTAAATGTGGAGGAAGTATCGGCTTGGAGTATTACGCCTTTTTCTGTTGTACCGCTATAAAAATCAATTTGCGATTTACATATATTACATACCACTAGATTGTTGGGAATTTGTCTGTAATACTCCCATAATTTGAAGCCCTTGGGCGAGAATTTGTTGCTGAGGGACAAGGTTGATCTTCACGTTCAGACATCATACCAATAAAATAATATGGCAGGTGGACAATACCTTTGGCTAATCGACGTATTTACGTAATTAATGACGACGATTAGGTTGATGCGTCATCCCAGCTCTAATTCCCTATATTATCTGCTCTTTGCTACGATTTATTCTCTTTACCTCAGCAGGTTCCAGAAGGCAGAGAGGAGCTACTTGCATACACAGGCCTATGTTATTCAACCATCCCTGGTATGAAATAGGAACTGTCACCATAACCTTAACCCTGAGTTGACATTAGATGACATCTTTTCATGAGCAGACTAATTGTCATTAAAAGACAAGTTGACATGAGAAGACATTGTCACAAGTTGGTAGGCTGTTTTAAGGTGTCAGGAGAAGTTTGCTTTATGTAGGTGACTTTCAGAGTATCAACAGTACTATCCGAGAAATGTGTTTTAGTGTTGTGTAAGGTAAGGACATGTGACATCAAGTTATTTTAAGTAGATTTAGAAACACCAGTGTCTTGGACTGTGTGACACGAACGGCTGTAAGGGATGAGAATGCAGCCTAGCTCAGGGTGACTAAAGACACTGCTCTGGCAAAGTTGCATCGGAGAAGCAGCTCGACAAGCTATATAATGCAGACAGGCTCGGAGGAGGTGTCAGCCAGCTGTCTCTTAGAGATGGGAATAACTGATATAGGAGCCCTCTTTTTCCACCCTGTCATTATTTCTCCATGTGCCGCTGTTTCCCAACACAGAGCCACACAGCAGCAGCAGTCGGGGCAGTCTGAGACCTCAGGAGGCTTTCAGGTGCTTCAGAATAGAACTCATGATGGGCTTCAGTGTCGGTCAGGTATGACAGCACTGGCACAGTGTATCTACACACAATGAGATAAAGCCCTTGTTTTGTGCAAGTAGCGTTTCTTCATGTAATATTTTTGAATAAAAGGTCTTAGACTGCATTACATGGTGGCCACTGTGGAACAATCCTTGAGTCACTGTCAATGATACTGCCGTAGAGTCTGAGCGAGGCATAAAAAACTGTGTAAATGCAGTAGAAATACAGTAAAAACACACTAAAACTGCAGGATGAAGCCAATGCCTGTATTTGCTCATTCTATGAAGACTGCAATGCAGTGAAAATACGAAGAAAAGGTGATGATTCAACAGATATTTAACTCTCAAAGAATCTTTAAAATAAAAAAAGAAATACACCTTTGTGAAAATACATGACCACAGTAGGGTTGTGACAAGCTGGTATGAACACCAGTAAAATAAAGCAAAGCTCTGAACGTCGAGAGATGGATGTGAGATCCGCTCCAGGACATAAAATATATTTACCTGCTTTGCAAAACCTTCTGTCAGCAAAGATCCTTGACAGGCACTGTCTGGTGAGCATATTGAGTGTGCATCGTGTTCATTGGAGACGCCGTCCGAGTGGGGTACATATACACACAGAGAGACATTCAATCTGAGCTAGCAAGTAGCAAGAGGGAGGTGATAATCATGACACAGAAAGAGAGAGAACTGGCTGCCTCGTCGTTCTCTGAGCCTACTGCCACAGGACACGTACACCGATTCTCAGATACTAGAGACACGAACCACCACAGGCCTAGGGAGACCAAACTGCTGAGCGTGAATAATTCATCTGACATGGTTGCTCATTTCTCCATCTTTTCGTCAGCATTCATTTTAGGCCCGAGCCCTCTGATGATGGATGCCTATTCCCCTCAGCTCGTTTATTCCCAATCCGGGGATGTTAGTCTGCTCCTGTCTCCTTGTTATAGTCTTCTCTCACAAATCAACATTCTTCTCTGGCTTCCAATGGTTCAGTAGAGTAATTCTAATTCGCTGCATTGAAACTTTAATTAGAAGGCTCAAAGTCCATGGGACTGTGCAGAAAATATATAAATTTTTCTCTAAAATAAAGAATCTAAGACCCTTTTATCGCTTAACGTAATAATTTAGTAATAATTTGGCTACTACACAAAATTCTGAAAAATCATATATTTCTTAAACCTTGCTGAGAGTGCGGTTGTCCTACAACACATGCAATGCATACCATTTTGCCAATTCTTTCTGTAAATGTTTAGCTTTGGAACATTTTCAGCTTAAGCAAGTTAAACTTAGCATTTTATTGCTTTGACAGATCCTTTCCTAAAAGTTTAAGCAAAGTTACATTAATTTACATGTTTAGATAATTGTTTTTGGAAAGAAATTCTAGAGAAGACTTGGTTTAAAATATATTATTGTTTTAGAGTGTTGTATGTTGAACAATAGAATATATCCACCAAAACACAGCTTCAAGATCATTCTATACAGAGGGTTATCATTTAAAAATAATAATTGTCATTTAGATTCAGGAGATATAATCTCACAGGAATTCTCACAGGAATCATCAGTTATTACATAATCCCGCTAGTCATTCGTTCTGATCACTGCAAACCTAAGCAAGTGGTTGTAAGTTCTTTGCACTTTGAATGATGATGCTGCTACTGTGATGTTTTTGGCAAGGGTGTTTTCACTGTTTTTTGTCTGTCAGTGAGGGTCTAGAACAAACGTTCGCACTGATGCCCACTCACTGACATCATTATCCTCCTCTCTGTTAAACCAGCTGGACTTGATGTAGCTTAAAAGTGCATTACCTGCATAGATTTATGTAGCGATTGTTTGGCGAAAATGTATCAAGGGTGTGAATAATTTGTATATTCCAAAAGAGTAGACATGTAAAATCAACAGTACTCTTCTTTCACAAACTGCAGCTTTCTTCCCAGTGACTTCAATGAAATCAGTACTGTGTCCCTCAAATCTACATGCCTGGGTACTGCCATCTCTGTCTGTACTATGTTTGCCCTGCTCATCTAAATGAAAGCTGAATGGAAATGTTCCAATATAATTTAGCTACAATAAAGTATTGATATAGCCATTCAACCTAATATTATTGTATGTCGCTATGACAACCAGTTCATAATGCTGTCCGGTTCAAACAACTTACGTTTTTATATGGTGGTAAAATATTGAAACGGTATTGCAAAGATCGGAGGCAAACAGCAATTACTATACAGATGTATGCTGTTTCAAACCAAATGCTAGCCTAAGGCATGGGGGATAGTGGGAGTGTTTTTATTATTATTACATTAGAGGTACCTGTGAAGTGCAGAGCAGTGGTACAGGGGACAGACATCCTGACTCAATGAACAGGGAGACCAATGGAGGTCAGCGCCCCTACACGTGAGTTGCTGTCACAATATGGTGTGTATGTAGAGAGAGCGAGGAAGACTGAAGGCAGGTGTTGGTAGATTCATTGTAGATACCCTCCTCCTTCCCGACTTGCATAAATGACAGAGAATACATGGATACGTATACATGGAGACGTATACATGGAGACGTTTACATGGAGACGTATACATGGAGACCATCCGTGGTCGGTGGATCTTAATTGGGGAGGGCGGGCTCGTATTACGCTCCGGACCGGAGTGAATGGAATGGTGCACAACGCACAAAACCCAGTGTGCAAAACAAAAAAACACTGGGTTTGTGCATTCCGCACCTTTCCATTTACTCCGGTCCCGAGCGTAATACGAGCCTGTCCTCCCCAATTAAGATCCACCGACCGCGGCTGATGGAGACGTATACATGGAGACGTACATGGAGACGTATACATGGAGACGTATACATGGAGACGTATACATGGAGACGTATACATGGAGACGTATACATGGAGAATTATACATGGAGACGTATACATGGAGACGTATACATGGACACGTATATATGGACACATATATATGGAGATGTATATATGTAGACATATATTTGGAGACAGCACAAACGTCAGTCAAAGAGTAAACTGTGCTCGTTCTTGTGGCACAGAACACGTCTGGAAATATGCATAGTTCAAACATATATTATATCTACTACACTTGCAATATGTGGCGAGGGCCACATACACAAATACACAAATATACATATACATATTAGGTGTCCATGATCTCAAATAATGTGTCCATTCCAGTCCACCCTGGGCTGGATGTTACACTTGCAGGCTTGTTGTTCATTGGCCAATGTAAGATAGCTCTTAAATCTAAGATCTAGATTAACAACAGCCTACATTTCTGTGGACAAGAGCAATGCCAGCAAAGTAGCCTACATATTTGGAATAATAAGTAATAATGCTAAATAATAATAGTAATAATACAAATCATGTTTATTAATTATAATAATACTAATAATAATGCTAAATAATACAGTCTGTGTTATGCTGCGATTTTTGTGGCTTAGTATACAAACTGGCAATTTCATACAATATAAGCCCCATTTAGGCCTATAGACTACTTACAGTACAATACCTAACCTTTGCTGAGGCCCATTTTCACTGTACAATAGAATAAAACAGCATTGGAAATTTGTCCCCAAAGTTAGGTCTAAATGAAAATATCATCCAACAGAGCAATTATGCTGAACATTACTCATAGACCAATCACATTGCACATTGCAACTCATTACACTTACTCCAAGAAGGAGTCCATTTCAGGCAATAGGCACCACATTGAGCTAAATCGGTCCATTTCAGTAATTGCTTAAATTCAATGCACCTGATCTTAATCAAAAACATGGAGCGCCGGATTAAGACCCTACTCTGTTGCTAGTAGTACATTTGTTGAAGAACATCTCAGGGAGCTTATAGAACCACACATATTGAGCATGTGAGTGGAGTGGCTGCACATGGACGAGGCTTCTGTGTTTTAGCTAACTTTTCTACATTTTGACATATTATTCTAATTTCTACCATAGCACATTTTATTTATTGTTTTTAACTTACCTTTTCCTCCAAATGCTGCATGTTTCAAAGGGAAAACAACCCATTGCAGTGAGCCCTTTTGATGCGACTGACCAAAACAGTCATACTGCAGATTCGTGCCTTGCACCTGCCTCTACTGAAACTTGCCTAGTCACGCTGGCAAAGCTGGAATCCCATTGCCAGTCCCACCTGAAGGTTTTCCAAGCTGAGTTAATCATGGATATTACGGCTGCTCTCATGTTCCAGATGAAAACGGCTATTGACGCGGCTATGACCCCCTTTTCTGCAGCCGTGAATGGGGTATGGGCGGCGGCTGATGAACAGGCTTGTAATGACTCAGGCTTGTTGAATAAAGATTTATTTGGAATAACAAATGATAAGGCAGAATCCAGAGAGTATACAAAGCAGTCAGGGTTGGTACATGTATCAGGCAGATTAAAGCACAGTTCCACAAGGAAGGGGTGGTCAGATATGTAGGCAGGGTTCGGTACACGTATCAGGCAGATTAAAGCGCAGTTCCACAAGGCAGGTGTGGTTAAACATGTAGAAAGGGTTCAGTACACATAATACTTTCAGGTATAGCAGCAAAGCTCCAGGTCCAGAATTGATTTTTTAAGAAAGTTCTTTAAGAAATGTCACATCCAGCTAACCCTTTTACTATTATCAATGTAACTTATTTTGTTAGTGTCCCCTCCCAATTCCCGCTAACCCTGCCTTGTCGGTTGCTCAGCAACTCCTTGGACAGATCTGTGGAACGACTAGGTCCCTGGACATGGTTCATCCAACCACGTCGCCCAGCCGCACAATTGAATTAATAGGTGCCCCGATCTGCACAGAAGGAGTTGCTCGAGAGCGTCATGGCAGGATAGATAATCTGATTTAACAAACCCAAATCTTGGGCAGCGATATGCCAATTTGCGCTGCCTCGTGCAGGAAGTCCAGGGAAAGACAGAACAAAATTCAACCCCAAGGGTTGGATGCTAGTGTATGTAGCAATGACACTTGCTCTGACTACTTTGCCCTGGAACATGGGACAAGGCATCGTTTCCCTTTGTCCCCCTTACTCTCCGCCATTGCTCTTGAGCCTCTTTGGGTTCCGTTGTGGGCCTCTGTCTCTTTCCAGGGTGTATCATGGGAGGGCGATGAGCATAAGGTTATCCGGAATAACCTGCTGCACAACATATGTGGCCCTGCAACGTCCTTACACTCCATTGTCTCCCTTCTGAGAGATGTTCATATTTTCTGGTTATAGGCTTCATCTCTATAAGAGTGAGTGCTTCCCAATTAAGCAAGTATTGTTGCAGCTCCAGCAAATATACTTGCCCTTTCAGCTTAACCGCTCTGGCTTTAAGTACCTTGGAGTGAATGTGACTCACTCATTATCTGCCAACTTTGTCCCCCTTCTCACTGGGGTAAATTTTCCTCTGTCATTTATAGGAATGATTAATGCTGTTAAATTGAATAGTTTGCCCAAACTTTATTACTATTGGGCATCCAACTTTCAGAAGCTCTCATTCTTCAAGGACTCCTTGTCGCCACATATAGATACTATCATGCACGTCACAACTTTTTAGGCTTTACGTTGTTCTGCTCTCCCTATTTCCCCTTCTCGCTACACTGGCAATCCTGTAGTATAGTCCACACTAAAGATCTGTTACCAGTTCCAGCGTCATTTCAAATTCTTCTTTGCATCTGTTATGGGCCCTATTGACAAAAAACACATTCCTCCCTATCGTATTGACAGTTCCTTCTCTCTCTGGGCAATGAAAAGTATTAAGACCTTTCATGACCTTTACGACCATGATGTATTCTCTAGCTTCCCCAATCAGGCCTCTAACCACTCTGCCTCATCTAAATTGTTTCACTACCTCAAGATGAGACATTTGTTTCCTCACAATTTTCTGGCTTTGCCAAAACACCACCAAACAAGGCCTGGGATGCTCTAATGACTCTTATGCCCAGACAGAAAGCAGTTGTCTCTCAGGTCTACTCATATATTATGGGTTTAGACAAACACCCCACTAACAAAACAAAATCTGCCTGGGAACAGGAAATTGCTGTTGAATTCAATGAGGAGTGGTGGGCTGAGGCAATAGATAGTTAACTCAACCACATCATGTGTCCATCTAAAACTTAAGAGTGTAAGGTGGTTCATAGAGTTCACTTCTCCAGGTCTTTCTGAAATTTACTCTACTTTGGTTGATGTTTGTGTCAGATGTCATTCCTCTCCATGTCACCTTTATCATTTACTTTTCTATGCAGTAAGCTGAGAGACCGCTGGGACTCCATCTTCCAGGTCTTATCTAAAGTACTTCAAATTTGCCTGTTCCCCGTCCCCTGATAGCAGTTTTTGGTGTTCCCGAGGACTTTTGACCCAAAAAAAGCAGACACTGTGGGCTTCCAATAGACTATTGGCTTGATGCAGAATTCTCTGTCAGTGGAAGTCATCCCAGCCCCTGTCAGTTTCTCAATGGCTCAGAGATGTTATGACCTTTGTGCATTTAGAAAAAAAGAAATTTACAGGGGCATGGACATTGTAATGTGCATTTGTTTATTTAGATTATTGTATACTTCTTTGTAAAACTATATAAAATATATAAATGCGAGGCTCAAAATAGGGTGCCCTTTTTGTTTACTTCTTTATAGTTCTTCATTTAAAAATGTCTGCTTGAGGCGACCTTTGGCTAAGTCTGTTTTGCCTCTGACAGCACTGACATTTAGCCCACAATTTCTCAGTCAGCCAGCCCCTAGCTGGGTTCTCTCCTCCACACTTACCCAGTCAGCCAACCCCTAGCCTGGTCCTCTCATCCACACTGCCAAGCCTCACACACAGAAAACTACACACCATTCACCAACCTGTCTTCACACTGGCAATTTCCCTACAATTATCACATATTGTTTGTTAATCCCAAAGGCAAAGTCAAGAAAATACTGTATCATCCCTTCAACTTGCACTAGACTCCCCTGCACTTGTTTGCAATTTTCTTTTTTTAATTTAATGTAAATTTGCAAGAACAAGTGGGGTTTACTTGCTGTAAGAATCCATTTGCAAGTTAAGTCGTCACCCCTTGCTTGTTGTACATAGTGGAGTCATAACAAGCTTTAAATATAATGGTCTTAATAAGCTTTCATAGTGTGGACCTTCGTTCTATTCAGACTGCAAGAATAAATTATGATCTTGAGTGTAACACCAATCTTTCTTCAGAGTTTCTCTTCCATATTGACCTTATAACATCCACTCACCTTGGACTGGGCAGTAAAATGATATTGATATTTTTTATAAAAGTAAATATGTTAATGATGAAAAACGATTGACATTTATTATAAAGTCAATAGTGTAACGTTTTTGTTTTCGTCAACCTAAACACCATAAAACTTATGGTGAAAGTATAAAACCCAACAAAAAACTAAACTGTCAATATACAAGCAATAATTAGCCTATGCAACTTTCTGGACATTCAGGTACATGCTAAATGTCACAGATCATATGGGTTCAGTAAGAAAAAATAGTTGGCCTGACAGTGAAAGCAATTTAGATGAAAAAGAAGCAAGGACTACCAAATTTAATCTAAAATCCGAAGCCAATCTTAATTCACATGACAATGGTATATAATATATATATTATAATATAAGCTTGTCAACTGGTTTACACAAAGTTAAACAACACCAGACCAGGGGCTTATGCTGAAATATGCATTTGGCTTGGCCTGAGTAAATATGTCTGGGCCAAAGAAACAATCCTCTAGAAATCCAGGAAAATACCTGACATATTAAAGAAATGTATGAACCTGTTTACAAAAAACACCAACAATTTCCATTGATAAACAAGCTGTTTAAAAAAATACACATTTGACCAAAATGCAGACTTGTCCAATGATAAAAAATATGGTCCCATTAAATAACGAGGCCCCGCGAGAGAATTAACTCTGCAAGGAGGCATCAGAAATGACTGCATATTTCTGCCCGATAATAACACAATATGAATAATATCGATAGTATGTAATGGATACTAACCAATTCTAGCTTACTAATACACAATGCATTTAATTGCAGCCACACATGTCTGTCTTGCCACAATAAATCAGGTTCGTTTTCTGCTTTACAGTGTTCACAATAATTCCCCCAAAAACGTTTTGACAACACACAGCTATGCAATAGCCTACCATCGTATGTGAAGAAAAAAGTTGCTAATTACCACTGTGATAGCTACTTATCTACTACTCTTCATCAATGTAATGTAAAGCACATATTCCACCATAACAACATCAATAAATAAGATTATATTATAAACTAAACATTTCAAACTTAATCACACCACATTGCCTAAATGATGTAGTAGACTAGTTAACAAGCTAATCAAGAAAATCATGTCAATTTTCTACCCGTTTCCAAAAGCGTAAAAAAACACAATAATACAAACCAACACGGCTGACCTTTCTTACCGGATTCATGCCACCTTGCAGCCTTTGGCCTCTGTGTCTGGGGTTCTCCCTTTCCTCACCAATTTTATTTGAAGCTGTGCCCGAGCGAAATCCCTTTCTAATGTCCGTCATCTAGCTGTTTACCATAATCGTTGGGTATATTTCTTTTATCCAATTTCCATCAAGTTTCGGGGTAAAAATCCTTGTGTTGGAAGCAGATAGTCTACGTACTAGCCGAACTTTGAACGTAAACATAAATAAAAAAAATGTATCTACTTTTCTACTGTTTGAAGACCAATCGATGTAGCTAAGAATTTTACCAATGTGTTATTTTTCTTTGATATTGATCCCGTCTACGGATTTGATTTCTGTGTTGCGCATAGACCTCACTTGAGGTGGGGGAATTTTTTTTAATTTTTTAATTTATTTAACCTTTATTTAACCAGGTGGGCACGTTGAGAACATTATCTCAATTGAGACGTCGACCTGGCCAAGATAAAAGTGTTGAGGTACAGACAACAAGAAGTTACACATGAAATTACAAGACAAGGAGTGCACAATAAATAGTAAAAACAGAGAATAAGACAGTGAATGTACAATAAATAATAGTGTGCAGGTCAAACAATAAGGCATTTGTACAAGTAGTGCAACAGATGCAAGGAGGTAGATAATTGGTGAATACAGTCGCTTGGCGCTGTACAATACAGACAGTTATAAGAAGAAAAAAAATTGCAGAGTAGGAGCTGAGGTAGATGGATACAATTGTTGAGGTACAAAGTGGCTGTGCATAAATAACACTAGGGTAAGTGGCATAATGACCGGGACTGTGGGAGGTGGAGTGTGCAAAATATACAGAGACAGCTATGCTGGTCAGATTGTGCAAAGTGCATAACGACAGAAGAGGGTTAGGTGGGATTAACATGTGCACTGGTCTGATAGTAGATTAGTTAGTAGTGCTTTGAAGGTGGTTAGTGGGACAATGGATTCAAGCTTCAGGGATTTTTGTAGAAAGTTCCAATCATTACCAGCAGAGAATTGGAAGGAGAAACGGCCAAAGGAGGTGCGGGCTTTAGTGGCAACCAGAGTTATAAACCTGCTTGAATGCAGATTGAGAGAGGGTGTTGCTCTGGAGATTAATGATCTTAGGTAAAGTGGGGTTTTGCCTAGGAGACACTTGTAGATTAGATGATACCAGTGTGTTTGATGCCGGGTATGTAGTGAGGACCAGCCAATTAGTGTATAGAGACTGCAGTGGTGGGTGTTATATGGAGCATTTGTGACAAAACGGATGGCGCTGTGGTACAAAACATCTAATTTTTGAAGTAGAGAGTTTGATGCAGATCTGTAAATCACCAAAGTCTAGTATTGGAAGGATGGTCATTTTAACAAGGGCAAGTTTGGCTGGACAGGTGAATGAGGCTTTATTACGAAATAGGAAGCCAATTCTGGACTTAATTTTTGATTGGAGCTGGTTGATGTGGGTCTGGAAAGAGAGTAAAGAGTCTAACCAGACACCTAGGTATTTGTAGTGGTCTACATATTCCAGCATGGACCCATCAAGTGTGGTGATATTTGGCGGGCAGGCCGGTGTAATGTGTGATCGTTTGAAGAGCATACATTTTGTTTTACTAGGATTTAAATGTAGTTGGAGGCAACGGAAGGAGTGTTGTATGTTATTAAAGCTTACTTGAAGGTTTTTTAACACAGAGTCCAACGTTGGGCCAGGTATATAAAGAATGGTGTCATCTGCATACAGGTGAATCATAGAGTCACCTGCGTCAAGAGCAACATTATTGATGTATACAGAAAATAGAGTCGGCCCGAGAATTGAACCCTGAGGCACCCCCATAGAGACAGCGAGAGGTCTGGAGAGTAGGCATTTTTCATTTTGGACCTTGAGTGTGGCTAAGGTGCACCCGCGACCGGCTCGGAAACCAGATTGCATGTAGGACACATATTGTAATCTGTGGCATTGCCCCCTTTTGCTCGCTCATGATACCGGGTCTGTAAATAACTACACAATTGAGGTATGATTTTAGATGAAAGCTTCATTTTCTAGACAAAATGAATGTGCACAGTACTTTCTCTGCTATCGCTTGCTTCACACAGCTGCAATACATATATTAATGATCCGTAGCTCTGAATTAAAATATAATTTACATTGCAGTTTCAGCAAGGCTTTAGTTAAAAATACAGTCCACAATGTTTGTAATTGCAAAACTATTTTTAGCCCCCCCCCCCCCGTTTTAGTCTGGATGTGCAGTATATTGTCTATATTATATGCACAATCTAAGTAGAATCATCGTTCTACCCTAGTTAGCTTGAAACCCGGCAGTGTTTCTTGGATTTTGTAGGCATTCCCTTACCAAGTGTCAGCCTGGGAATTTCCAAAAATTGTGTGACGTATGGTTTGCTAACGTAGGGGAAGTCCCATTGACAGAGCTGTCAATCAAACCTGAGATATACGGTGACGTCTAATGAGTTTGCAAAGTGAGCACAACCTCTAAACACAGGAGAGAAAGAGAGAATATATGAACCTAGACAGAGAAATAAAGTTCAGAGCCGGGCCTGTTTTAGCTCTAAGGTGCCTAAATTCACATTCTTTAGAACAGAGAGGCTTAAGTAGTTCTAAATATCGACATAAAATCGCAGAATAACATCTTTAAGCCTATGCCTACACTTTCGACTTCACTGTATGTCCTTGCAGCCTGACTTCATATCGGACCAAATTTACCACACCCACGGAAAAGCAGTAATCTAAATGCAGGTGAATTCAGAATCATAGCCTGTGAAAATGTGTACAAACAGCCTTGCATAACAGTAAACATAGAAAAATAAATGTAGGATAGCATTTTATTCTGATATAGCTAATTACATTCCAAGAAACTCCTACTGACATTTTTCAGATTTCGGATTAGTTAGGCAAGAATATGAACAACCAATCAAATGTTTCATTTCATAATTATAAAAAAGTGAAGCCATTCTTACAGGCTGGGCCAGTACTAACTCAGTCCATCTCCTCCTAGCTAGCTAACTGAAGCTAATAGTATTACTGACAAAACCAGCTGCTAAAGAGCGTGATTTGCTAGCCAATATGAGGCTGTCAGATTTAGAATATAGCAATAAATACAACATGGGTGCTCAATTTGATATATTTCATATAAACTGCATAATGGAGTTACAGCCATAGGAAATGTTGACTTTAGGAATAGTCAATGAAATGTACCAGTTAGAGCACAGCCAGTTTCAGGTAGGTAATGACATAATGATAAGTGAGCATGGATTTGCCTAGCAATTACATTTAGATAAGCTGGTACCAGTGGGTCTAACTGTGTATGCAGCGAGTTAACCTCTAGGAGTACGGAAAGGAAGCAATAGTAAGTATTATGTGGGCCATTGGTGACAAAGTGGATGTCATTGTGATGCAGTATGCAGTGGCGGATCTACATTGAATTACACCCCGGGCGAGAACTCATTCGCTCAGTCCGAATCCTGTCAGTCAGTGGGGGTTTAGCCCAGGCATTTCTACCAGACGATATATAGGCACATTACTCAAAGCACATAGCAGTGAAACATAACACATAGGCCTACTCAGAAATTATGAGAAATATTAAAATGACTTTAAAAAGCAGTTGTCGAGTTGTTTTGTAGCATAGGCATACCTCCTCCACACATATTTTATACCAATTTAGATGTCACTGACAGCACTGCGAAGAAACTTACAGTTAACAAAGCAACAGGTTTAGTGTACTATTCTAACATATCTCTTTTACCACTCACCTCCACATCCACCCTGTTGATGAAATTAATGGACTGACTGTAAGATATCTAAATGACATAAAAACAACAGATTGTAGCTTAAAATGGTCTAAACAGGTGTTAATCTATACTATCCGTTTTATCACTCACTTCAGGATCCATCCACTTTAACTCATATCCATATGACAGTCTCCTGATTCTGGCTCAGACACACTTTGCATTCGTCAACCAATTCAGTCAGACACACACAGTGGCCATTCATTTACAGTAGTGCAGAGTATGTACCTTATGTACATGTATCTTACAGTTAAGTTTAATGATTCATATTGATTCTAGAAACATATCTTTTGGCAAATAAATATATATTTCTTCCTCTTAAATGATGATAACATTAGAGCTAGCCATTGCAAATGGATGACAATTATATGAGAAATATCGAATTAATAAAGCTAAAACAATCTAATATTGCACTAGTTACCACCAGGTTGACTAGTAAAATGAACTGTAGGCTGGTTGCAGAACCACATTAGCTACTGGTTTAATCTGGTCTAAAGTATAGATAACTAGCTAGCCAGCCATATCAATCGTCTTCTTTCGCGCTGAAGTCAAATCGAGGCTACTATACTGTATAGTCGTAAAGCATGAAATATATCTCTGAAAATATAGGATTTTTGTAAAGAACGCGAGTGGAATGGAGCACAAGACAGTTTGCGGGACGTGAAGTAGTTAACATTTGTCCGGTGCTTGAAGAATCATTGGTTGCTTGGTGCCCCCCCGCGCCCCCTCCCATTTCTCTGTGTTGCTTGGCTCTCACTGACGTGTTAGTCGTAGACATCTTTGGGATGCTTGCTGCAGGAGAGGGTTTTCTCTATATCTTTCTGGGATATGTTCATGTTCGTTAGCAATATCCTGTGTGAATCGGTCCATGCACTCACTGGGAGAAATGTTGTCAGTAGTTTATGGGGGAAAAACTAAAACATATTCATTTTACCCAAACACATGGAGACAATATTATGAATTTGGGAGAAATGTTGGGGGTATTGCAGAATGTGGGTTTAGCAACAGCAGTTACTAATATTTCTAATTCCACTGGGGAGAAATAGGAATTTGGAGCGTTTTCTCCTGTTGCCATATGTTGATGGATTATTATATCTCGTGTTTAACTCAGGGTTTTTTCAACTCAGAGTTGACTGAACTTATTGTCACCACTTATCAAGAAACTGTTAACAGCTCAGAGTTTGACAATTTCTTAACGTTACAATGTAAACAATTTGTTTTTATGATGGAATATAACGTTTGTATATATAACGTTAGCAAACGAAGTATTGCTACAGCTGACACACAATTTTTGGAAAATTTCTAAAAAGATGATATTAACTTACCCCTTGCCAAAAAGTGCAGTGTTATCAGCCATCTCCCACCGTGATGCCCGCCCTGAAGTACTTTTCCTCCGTAAGGGAAGTTGGAATCATATCTCAGTGTTTACCCATTCTGTGGTAGCTACTTTTAATAAGAGGGTCTTGTGTTTATTTTCTTCATGTGTTGGCATCTGCCATCTAGTGGGCCAGAGAATTTGGGCATGTGCAAAACGAAAAGTCGTTAGTGTCTGGAAAACAATTGCCGCAGTGTGAACAGAGACGCGACGTAACTAGTCTCTACCTCAATCAGATGTGCTAAATGCTTTCGCGACCAAGTCGCAATGGATCGCTAAAGTTGCTGCAGTAAGCAGTAGCCATTAGAGGACCTGACATGATTTTGGTTTCTCTCCTGTGTGTGATGGTTTCAGTTGATCAGTTGATCAGTTTCTTTCCTGTCGGTATTGTTTTTTCTGTTTTCCCCTCTTCATATGAGCTGATCACATCAGATGAGTCCATTTTCCAATAGATCTTCATCAACTGTCAGCCAGCTGTATTCACTTCATAATTTGTTAGGTACCTAAGTACGGTTTGAGTGTTTGTATGCTGTAGGTCATTGTTCTACATAGGGTTTGTGTGTGTATGTCAAATTTCATATTCGTTATTACTCTTTTTACCCACCGTTGCTGTATTATTTTTAAAGTGTGTTTTCCTGAATTAAAACACTGTTTATTCTCTACTCAACTCCTCCGCGTTTGCCTCCACTTACTCCTGCATTGCACTGAACTGTTACAATGGCCAAACAGTTCCATTATTGTTTCATCAGAGGACTTTTTTTCAAAAGTATGATCATTGTCCCCATGTGCAGTTGCAAACTGTAGTCTAGCTTTTATATGGCAGGTCTGGAGCAGTGGTTTCTTCTTTGCTGAGCGGCCTTTCACGTTATGTCAATATACAGTAGGCCTCATTTCACTGGATATACAGTACTTTTGTACCAGTTTCCTCCAGCATCTTTACAAAGTCCTTTGTTGTTGTTCTGGGATGGATTTGCACTTTTTGCACCAAAGTATGTAAATTCATCTCTATGAGACAGAATGTGTCTTCTTCCTGAGTGGAATGACAGCTGTATGGTTCCATGGTGTTTATACTTGCATATTATTGTTTGTACAGATTAATGTGGTACCTTCAGGCATTTGGAAATTGCTCCCAATGATGAACCAGACTTTTGGATGTCTACAGTTTATTATCTGAGGTCTTGGCTAATTTCTTTAGATTTTCCCATGATGTCAAACAAAGATGCACTGAGTTTGAAGGTAGGCCTACAGGTACACATCTAATTGACTCAAAAAGTCAGTTAGCTTATCAGAAGCTTCTAAAGCCATGACATCATTATCTGAAAATTTCCAAGCTGTTTAATGACTTAATCAACAGTGTATGTAAACTTCTGACCTCTGGAATTGTGATAGAGTGAATAATAAGTGGAAAAATTTGTCTGTAAACAATTGTTGGACAAATGACTTGTCCGTACACAAAGTAGATGTCCTAACCGACTTTCCAATACGATAGTTTGTTATCATGACATATGTGGAGTGGTTGACTTAACAGCTAAACAAAAGTCTCAGCACATCATTTCATGGTCAGATTGCTGGCCTATCCTGTACTGTAGGTAAAGCTTAACCCAGACAGATAACGCCCATTTTTCTATTGTATTCCAGTCATACGAGCATGTATTTCAATTTGCGACAGTGTGAAGTGTACACATGGCGCTACACAATAATTTGTTTAACTTAATTCCAGCTTTATTTGACATGAGATAAGGGAGTTATCTCCCCAATTGGCTCATCAAATTGCCTCTGGAAAAAGATCCTTGTTTCTACAACCTTGACTCTTTTTCCTCATCAGTTTTATTCCCGTGACTTTTTAGCTGTGTCTTCATAAATCCTCAGTGATATGGGAGGCTGCTGCTAGGAAGCTGAAGGTCAGTACAGAGCACTGTAAAGTAAATCTCACAATCTTTTGCTCTTCTCAATTGGAAGTATAGAGTAAGAATAGAGAGCGCAAATTCTGTTAGTTGTCAATCCTAATGTAATATTACAACAATGTCCCTGCAAAACATGATACCACCACTGCCTTCTGCCTTTTTCCAACAGTAAAGGAATCCGTTTTATAAGAAGAAAGTGAGTTTTTGGTGCTCTAGCTTAACACATACTGTAGTATAAGACATTTGCTATTAACAAAATAATGTTTAAAACTTCACATTTTGGACTGGATGTTTAATACGTTGTGTATAAATATCATACCTCAGATGATATTAATACTGATATTAATTACATGGGTCACAGATTGGCACAAAAATGACATAGTACAACATTTTCAGAGACCTTTTTGTTTTCAACAGCACTATTTTTACAACCAGTGCTCAAAAGTTGCAGACTGTGTCTTGAATTCATATTTATTCTCAGAATATAAGTTTATATGTACATCTTCTTTAATATATAGATAGTGAAATTATCCCAGCCTTTAGAAAAGAGATCAAAGAAAAACCACTTTATGTGAACCTGTTTGTTGACTGACTTCATTGTGAGTAGAAAGCTCTTCTGAAATCACTTCCAGTTTTTGATTCATCTTTTGTTTTCTTAGATCTGTCACTTTTAATGGACCTGAAATTACTGTCATAGCATTTTATAGAATTTATTGGGTTTAAAGAAATAAACATTATAAAAAGAGAACAGTTAAAGACAGGTTTATATTTAATCTCCTTCCCTTCACCTGTCCTATTCTTTCTTTTTATTTATTTATTGTACTGTATTTTTATCTCCATCTACCTTTTGCTTTCACTTTTTTGCTATAACCATTATTTGGGGAATTAAAATGTATTCCTTTTAGGTCTGAAGTTCCCTGCACATCTTGGCTTGGTATTGTAATCATATACATGAAGATAATTCAGGTCACTTGAACGTTTGTCACATTTTGGAATAGATTGTAGAAAAGAATGTTGCAACCATTTGGTAAGTGTGGGTTAAAGCAATAACTGATAACTTTAAATGACAGTTGCAAGCTGACAGCTTTTTCAACCCTTAATGCAACAATTGTATGTTTTTAACTGGTTTGGCACAACACCATTTCCATTCAATTGAACAGTCTGTAATTGTCTTGTTAGCTGGGCTAGTTTGAGCATGTGTAGGTAGGAAATCATCAACACTAGACAATGTTGAACTCATCATCTCTGCCACTTTTCAGACTAGGGTTTAAGTTATAATGTAATGTAATGTAAATTGCAGTTAACCAAGATCCTTCTGTGGTTCATTAGTAGGCTGTTCTAGACAAAAACAAAAATATATATATATTTTACATTTTATTCATTTAGCATATCCTCTTATCCAGAGTGAATTACAGTTGTCACCTATGCCATGAGTAGTGGCTTAAATATGTTAGGACTGAAGTAAGCTAAATATGCTAGGACTGAATTAGTCTAAATATGCTAGGACTGAAGTAGGCTAAATATGCTTGGACACCTGGCATTTTAAAGATGCACTGTGGGATCTAAGCACACAAAATGCATATGATATTTTACATATCTGATCTGTAGCATAAACAAATTGCAAAAAATAATGTTTATATTTTTGGCAGATTTCATTACTCTATATGTTTGACTTAGTCACCTACACAGTTGGAGAACCTAGCACACAGAGAGCATGACTGTCTAGTCTTGTGGGAAAAGGGAATGGACCAGTGGAGGCTGGTGACTTAAAGAATTTTGGAGGATGGGAGCCTCGTGGTTTAGTTGTTGACCATGCAGACAGTCAAGGACTTAGGAATTATGTTTAACTGAAAAATGTATTGAAAGCATTTATGAGTAGATATTTGGTGTATAAAAAACAACTCCGCTCTTTCCATCAGAGCAGGACAGGATTTACTCTAGAAAAACACACCTAAATGTGTGCAGTTAAAAAGTAATGCTGCCATATAGAAAAATTAGAAAAGTACTTACAATGTTAAGAAGGGAAGAATCACATCAGGGTCATTATTTATGGATGGTGTTGGTGTATTGAAAATCCTTCCAGTGAGGAGTGAGGTAAGGAGGGTGGATGACCAGGGGTTTAGTTCAGGAGGCCATGGGTGAGGTAAGGATGGTGGATGACCAGGGGTTCAGTTCAGGAGGCCTTGGGTGAGGTAAGGAGGGTGGATGACCAGGGAGTTCAGTTCAGGAGGCCTTGGGTGATATAAGGAGGGTGGATGACCAGGGGTTGAGTTCAGGAGGCCATGGGTGAGGTAAGGAGGGTGGATGACCAGGGAGTTCAGTTCAGGAGCCATAGGTGAGTTAAGAAAGGGTAGATTAGTGGTTCATGAGTGCAGAGTTTGAGCAGGGAAAAATCACTGTTGAAATCGAAATGTTAATAATTTCAAAACATGCTGCTAACCATTATAGTGGGGCCGATATTCATGGTGGAGACTAAAATGTACATTATTTTTAGACTTCAAGATTGTAATGATATTTTTTATATTAATTTTACTGGGTTGATTTTGTATAATTCGATGTAGATGTTATGTAATGTCATGTAAAACCTGAGGGTGTGTGGTCAAAAAAGTCAACATTGTTCCTTATATCAAATTATAGGTAATCTGTTTTGGTAAATCATTCTACATCAGCTGCGGTCGGTAGATCTTAATTTGGGATGCCGGGCTCGCATTACTTTCGGGAGTGGAGTGAATGGAATGGTGTGTAGCGCATCCAGGGGCGTCGGACTGGGGGTAATACCAATACTGATTACCAGGGCCCAAAGGGGAGAGAAGGCCCTTGAAATGTCTGGAATATATTGGGGTTGAGGAACATGGGGGCCCATCAGGACTGCCTATACATAGGGCCCAGGATCTTGTGCAACACCGCTGAGCGCATCAAACCCATTGTGTGATACCGTTACGTATCCCCCAGTCCGTAAAGTAATGCAAGCCCGGCGTCTCCAATTAAAATCCATTCACTTCAGTCCCGAACGTAATGCGAGCCCGGCGTCCCCAATTAAGATCCACCGACCACGGCTGATCTACATCTATATTCAGTACACAGATAACAATAGAGGCAACTAATATAATCTCTGATCAAGTACACTGTAAACCCCAATCTGCCAATGACACAAAATGTTATTGTTAAGTCCACACAAATGTTCATGACTGTCAAAACAACATAAAAACTTTATGTTCACTTAACACAAACATTCACCCCTTGTGAGGTTGACATAATTATTTTACATTAAGTCAACAATTTTTGAGTTTTGAGTTTATTCTACTAAAATATATAGAGTAAACATTGCTTAATTAGTTCAAGGC
>JACXGM010008758.1:0-21818 GCA_016801145.1 Umbra pygmaea | reverse complement strand
AGGTCCACTGTGTTTTATCAAGGGCAGGGTCAATGCAGCTAGCTATCAGGAGATTTTAGAGCATTTCATGCTTCCATCTGCTGAAAAGCTTCATGGAGAGGAAGATTTCATTTTTCAGCAAGACCTGGCACCTGCTCACACTGCCAAAACCACTGGTAAATGGTTTACTGACCATGGTATTACTGTGCTCAATTGCCCTGCCAACTCTCCTGACCTGAACCCCATGGAGAATCTGTGGGATATTGTGAAGAGGAAGTTGAGAGACGCAAGACCCAACACTCTGGATGAGCTTAAGGCCGCTATCGAAGCATCCTGGGCCTCCATCACACCTCAGCAGTGCCACAGGCTGATTTCCTCCATGCCACGCCGCATTTAAGCAGTCATTTCTGCAAAAGGATTCCCGACCAAGTATTGAGTGCATAACTGAACATAATTATTTGAAGGTTGACTTTTTCTTTTTTTGTATTACAAACACATCTTTTATTGGTCAGATGAAATATGCTAATTCTTTGAGATAGGAATTTGGGGTTTTCATGAGCTGTATGCCAAAATCATCAGTATTAAAACAATAAATGACCTGAAATATTTCAGTTGGTGTGCAATGAATCTAAAATATATGAAAGTTTAATTTTTATCATTACATTATGTTAAATAATGAATTTATCACAATATGCTAATTTCTTGAGAAGGACCTGTACTATTCACCTTCCAAACAGATCCTGATTTTTCTCAACACCAGTTATTGATAACTACATATGAGCGTAAAGATGAATGCAAGAAGACTTTCAGTCAGTATATTGATGTCAACATAATTACAATAATAAATTCGACAAATAAGATTTTCTTGACTAAACAAAATCAACAAGTGACAGCTTACATCATGTGGTAATGAGAAAAATTTAACAAAAATGCACATATCTTAAAACTGTGTTAACCAAACACAGATGTATTTTTTAAACAACTCCTTTTTGAACCACCACCTCACCTGGGGATTGAATCCGCTCTACACAATGATTACTGTCACCAACAAAGCATTGTTACCATCACTCCACAGCGACATGTCAGTGCCTCCCCGTAACTGACTAGCCATTCCACACCCACATTTATATCTGTCTCTTTCATCTCTGAAAACCATTAAGTGTTGAAATGAGAACACATCAGCAGAATGGAACCCACACCAACTATCAAATATGGCCGTTAAAATGTGTGGATTTGTTCTGTTTTTCTCAGTACCTCTCATATGAGATGTCACCTGGGGCATAAAAACATCATCATCTGTCTCATTGACCTTAGCGCCCATCCTCAGGGAAGGATATGTTGTCTCTTCAGACAGGCAGTTTAAAATGCGCCTGTCAGAGTTCACATGGTGGCTGGAAAAGAGGTTCTGGATTATGAAATACTTTAAACCATTTACCCACAAGTGTACTTTAGAGTCATTTTTGGTAATCTTGATTATGAGTGCCAATTATTTCTAAGGTATAGGTGTAACTACTGGACAGGAATCTTTTGAAAATAACATACGTTAGCACAGCTAATATTTTAAACAAATAAAGGAAACGTACTGGGAAAATGTTATTTACATTTGAGAAGAGGTTAAAAACAATCTATTTTTATTTGTAGATTTATAGCTTACCGTATATTGATAGTGAGCTATTAAAAAAACATTCATATGAAATCAGGGAAAATAATTATTTCCAGGAATGGGAATTTAAGTGACTTATATAGGAAATGGTTTTAGAGGTACTTGCAATCTGGATTGGAATGTACAACACAAATACTTTAGATTATATATTCATACTGCTGTAATTTACCAGCTTTTAGTAAACCAGGAGTATATTAATGAGAAAATAAAGCTGCATGTTTATTTAATTCCACAGCTTTCAATTGGTCCATTCATCCACACTCTTCCCCTGGAACTATTCCCCAGGTCATTGCTACAAATGAGAATTTTCCCAGTCAAATTCCTTGTAAAATAATGGTAAATTATTTAAATAAATTACTGAAAAATTAAAGGGGATATCCCATATTTTTCCTACCTTAGATGAATTACAACAACAGTGCATTCAAACTCCCTATCTACTTCTAAATCTGACTTTTAAAGGTACAATATGTGTTTTCCAAAACAATAACAAAAGATGTAATTTGCATTAAAAAAACAACCATCACTATACCTATATTATATATATTTCTTAGTTGTGTACTTACATTATCCTAAATGATTCCTCCACCTTTCAAACCCAGAAAAATTTGTAATATATAATTCAAAGACACAGGACGTCTTCTGTCAATGGTGTCATATAACCTTTGACTGCTCTAGTTGTTCTAAGTTCCAGGGAACCGCCAAACATAACGTGAATAAAGTTATAAAATTTTTAACAATATATTACTTTGTCAGTGAACATTTTTTTCCGCCAGGAGACGCTAGATTGGTACCCTGCAACTGCCTCTGGAGTCCTCCGGGATAACATATCCCAGAAAGACTCCTTCATCAGTCAGACGGCTTCCCTGACCACCAGTGTCCACCACGGTGTCCGTGGGTTACCGCCCCTTGACCACAGCTCCCCACCGCAGCTTCAGCAATGGAGGTTTTGAACATTGCCCACTCGGGTTCAATGCCCCCAACCTCCACATGGATGCACGAAAAGCTCCGCCGGAGGCATGAGTTGAAAGTCTGTCGGACAGGGGCCTCCTCCAGACGTTCCCAACTCACCCGCGCTACCCGTTTAGATATACCAGGTCTGTCCAGAGTCTTCCCCCACCCCCTGACCCAACTCACCACCAGGTGGTGATCGGTTGACAGCTCCGCCCCTCTCTTCACCTGAGTGTCCGAAACATATGGCCTCAGATCAGATTAAACGATTATGAAATCGATCATTGACTTTCGGCCTAGGGTGCTCTGGTCCCAAGTACACTTATGAGCATCCCTATGTTCCAACATGGTGTTCGTTATAGACAATCCATGACTAGCACAGAAGTCCAACAACAAACAACCACTCGGGTTTAGATCAGGGAGGCCATTCTTCCCAATCACGCCTCTCCATGTGTCTCCATCATTGCCCACGTGCACGTCCCCCAGCAGAACTATGGAATCCCCAACTGGAGCCCCATACAGGACTCCATTCAAGGTCTCCAAGAAGCCCGAATACTCTGAACTCCTGTTCAGTGCATATGCACAAACAACAGTCAGAGTTTTTCCCCCAGCAACCCGCAGGCGCAGGGAGGTGACCCTCTCGTCCACCGGGGTAAACTTCAACGTAGCGGCGCTCAGCCGGGGGCTTGTGAGTATCCCCACCCCATGCCCGGCGCCTCAATCCCTGGGCAACTCTGGAGAAGAAAAGACTCCAACCCCTATCCAGGAGAATGGTTCCAGAACCGAGACTGTGCGTAGCAGTAAGCCCCACTAGATCTAATTGGTAGCGTTCCACCTCCTGCACCAGTTCCGGCTCCTTCCCCCACAGAGAGGTGACATTCCACGTCCCCAGAGCCAGCCTCTGCTGCCCAGGTCTGGTCCATCGAGGCCCCTGACCTTCACTACCACCCATTTGGCAGTGCACCCAAACCCAGCGGTTCCTCCCACAGGTGGTGGGCCCATGGAAGTCTGGGACAGTGACAAAGGAGTGGCAGACTGGGGTGGTGGTTCCCCTGTTCAAAAAGGGGGACAAGAGGGTGTGTGCCAATTACAGGGGTATCACACTTCTCAGCCTCTCTGGCAAAGTCTACTCTAAGGTGCTGGAAAGGAGGGTTCGACCGATAGTCGAACCTCAGGTTGAAGAGGAACAATGTGGATTCCGTCCTGGTCATGGAACAATGGATCAGATCTTTACTCTCGCAAGGATCCTGGAGGGGGGCTGGGAGTATGCTCATCCTATATAAATGTGTTTTGTGGATTTGGAGAAGGCATGTGACCGGGTCCCTCGGGAGATACTGTGGAAGGTACTGCGGGAGTATGGGGTGGGGGGGTCCAATCTCTGTATGTCCAAAGCGAGAGCTGTGTCCGGGTTCTCGGCAGTAAGTCGGACTCGTTTCATGTGAGGTTTGGTCTCCGCCAGGGCTGCGCTTTGTCACCAATCCTGTTTGTAGTATTTATGGACAGGATATCGAGGCATAGTCAGGTGGGATGGGTTGCAGTTTGGTGGGCTGAGGATCTCATCGCTGATTTTTGCAGATGATGTGGTCCTAATGACATCATCGGCCTGTGACCTTCAGCACTCACTGGATCAGTTCAGAAATATAAAAAAGTCTGTTTACCTTAACCAAACCTTAACCTCACCTTACCCTAACCTTAACCTCACTAACCTAGCATATTTTCCCTGAACTATGATAAAAATATCAGATAGAACAGAGATTCAATATGTAAAAAAACTATAAAATTGCAAGTCTGCCTACGTAATGCAGCAAAATTTCCATTACGTACAGTTACCCGCGTCTTGCCATGAGAATACTTTGAGTTCACAGGATTCTTCTTTCCACATTCACCATTTCACTTGCTGCTACATAACCCCAAAGCATAATCCCATATATAACTGTTTGCAAGGTGTTCTTGAAATTCTTCACTCCTTTTTCTCCAAACGTATTTACTTTGGTTGTGGCCAAACAGTTGAATATTCATGTCATCAGTCCAAATCACATTGTTCCAAAACACCTTTGGCTGGTCAAGATTATCTTTTACATACTTTAAATGCTGAGTTTTCTGATGAGGTTTTAGAAAAGGCTTCCTTCTATTTGGCTCTGTTTGATATAGTGGGCTATGTGGCTGCTTTGCAGCTTCTTTAATGTGATCACGAGTTCGAATCCAACCACAGCTTCACCGACTTTGTCCAGAGCTCCAGCACAAGACAGCAAAAGATTGTCACAACGCTGCCCGGGATAAGGGATAGATAAGTAAGAATTTGTACCTTGCTAGGTTTCATCTCCAGTGACTCCTGGTGTGCAGATTGAGCATATGTGCTCTCTATCATGAAAGTAATGTTAGCGAATGTGTAATCCTTCCCCATGCGTACTGACTAAAGTCTTCCATGTTGGACAAGTAGTAGGATAACAATCGGGTGGCTTGGTGAATCATGGCTGAACCATTTGATTCCTCAGCACCATCCTATACCTGTCCAAGGAATTGTGGAGCTGCCAACAAGGCAGGGTTAAGGGGAATAGGTCATGACCAATTGGGTGGTGAGGAACTCTAAAAGATCTAGTTTACCCTTGAGTCTGGGAAAGCAGAGGCTCTAACCCTTTTCATTTTTTATTGATTTTAAAACCCTTCCTTGAGTAAGTGGAATCCCAAGTACACTCGTCTGTGATGATAGAAAATGTCATTCAAGGGCTGAGGTTGTAGGACAAAGGGCTGTCTACATTGTGATCGGGCTGCAGCCAGTGGCTGATGCAAGAGAGTGTGAATGGCTTATCCCAATGAAAACAGATTTTGGTTTGCTTTCTTTTGACCAATAGGTGTTTTGCTTTTGAGGTCTATAAATGTAGTCAGACCTGACTCGTCCAATGTTACTACACACGTATTGTAGATATTTACTTAGATCTCAATGCACGAATTCACCTTTAGCTCGCATGGATAGTGAGTTGTTAAAAACCAGTCCTATGTTATCTGCATCGATCCAGGAGACTAGTTTTACCAGCAATAGCTCATGGGTAAGTAAAGGTTATACAGCCTTGCTCAGGGGCTGAACAGCAGATTTAAAAAATTTCAGCTCAGGAATTTAATAAAAACAAAAAAAAAACAATGTTGTCTGTAATACAGAAACATGGACCAAACAACCGAGGGGTGTATTTACTTGAATTAAAAACTTAAATAAATAATACATTTTGTAGCTTTTTCCCAGAACTCGTAACTGTTATTGATGGAAACTTGGAACATCCAATGTGTTGTAACCTTCTATAAGCCTACAGTATAAAAATCTATAGATTAGGTAAGCCTGACTGAAAGACTGATAAGGGATTTATGCTTTTAAAGGTTTCTGAGTGCATGCATGCCACTGTAGAATTTTTTTTACAAATTTTGTTTGTAAAATGAAAGTAAATCGTCTTCTCCAGGAACTACTAAACGACTGCAGACAAACATATTATAATAAGAGAGTCTATAGAACTAGGACATTCAACACACAGCCAAATTTTTTTTCTGAGTTGTACCTGCTTATTACCATTTCATCAGTTTCTGAATTATAAAAAGGGATCATCCCTGCTTTATGAAATTATATTATTTCATAGGATGGCTGGAGTAATAAGAAGTTAAGTTACTTTTCACAGCTACCCTTTTCTGACTTGAGTGACAATATTTCTTATTTTGCTTGAGGGAGATGACAACCAAGTATATGCACCCTGCTTTTTGCATTGCCTCAGGCTTACTCTATCCTCTACAGTATGTCCATCCGCACTTCATGGTTGGATTGATACAGCTCAGTGGTCTTCTATTCTTAATGGACGGCAGTTCCAGCTTTTTGTTAATGAATAGAACAAATCACAATTACAATGCATGGGCGGCATTGTAGAGATTATATAAAAACCAGACAAGTTAATTCAATGTAAAAATTGAAGGCCAACAAACTGAAATAGGATCGTGAGTTTGCTCAACATAAATGTTTTTGAGCAAACTCAAAGCTTAAGATGCATGTGTGTGTGGACATTTTGTTAAACAAACACAATATTTTTGCAGCTGGTTGCCTTACAACTGCATGTCTTTCCACAGTGCACTCTGCGCTCTATTCACAAATGTTGAAACACATTGTGTCAACTGAGTTGTGACACCGCAACAAGGCAACAAATATATCATTTACTGAAATGTTCAACAGTCACTTTCTAACATGCCATGATATATTAATTCTATTTTATTTTGGAGTAACAGCATCACCTGAACATTAATACAAGCACAATTCTAAAAAGAGCATGCAGATGAAGAAATCACACTTTTTCAGTATTTCCCTTTAACTTATTATAAAAGGCAGTAGGTTTCAAAGTATGCTTAAACTCTCTGTTCCTCAGAAACCATAATATAAAAAAATGCAGGCAGATCCTTACCTTGGCTGGATGTTTTCTTACCAGTTCGGCTGTGCAAGAGGACACACAACAGACAGATGCTCTCAGACAGAGTGATACCGAGATCTACTGCACTCCCCACAACCGGTGAATTGGTGGTTTAGGGAGGAGAGAGTGAGAGAAAGAGAGACAGGGTGGTAAATATGGAGATAGAGGAGGAGTGTGAAAGGGGGAAGAAGAGAGTGTGGGTGAAAGCTGATTTAAATGAGAATACTAAACACTACTTGGGGAAGGATGAACCAGATAGAGAGATACGGCCATACATATTGTCACCTGAGTAAGACTTTGCATTTAGCAGCTGATAACTTTTTGTACTGTCCTCATCCCAATGCATCATCCACTATCAGTCAAAGAGGTACAAAGTGGCTACCACTCAACCCACTCACTATTCTTCTATCACTGTAATACAGTTATTATAGCAGAGAATGTCCATGGGGGTATTTCACGGGTACAGGTTAAGCCTAGTCCTGGACTGACAAAACAAAGCAGAGTGGAGATAAGATCCCAAACGAGCCCATTATGTCTATACTATTCTGTCCATAGGGAAGGGACAGACCCTGTAGAGTGATGCGTGTTTCAGGATGTCTGAATTAGACCTCGGCAAGACAAAGCTGTTGAGCTAGGAAACCAAGTGAGAGTTTCTGTGGTAAAGAAAACAGAGAAAGCAGACATAAATCAAACCACCTGTAATTATTTAGTACATGTATGCAATTGTACTTTGGTAGTTTGTAACATTTCAAAATGGTACTTTGTATATTGCTGCTGTTCTAGGTTGATAAACAGAATGTCCACAAATTGACACATTTAAATAGTTGTGTGTAAAGCCATGATTGACCGCATGCCCCAACAGCCAACAAACAACAAACAAATATTGTTTTCTTTATAGTGGCTGATTTCTAAAGTAGTGATACCTTTATTTATTAGATAAATGGCACCTTTTGTTTTGATAAAACTTAAAGCCAGCAACGCCAAATCAGTAGGCCCTAATACTTTTGCTCTTGTGGCATGATTTGGCAAGATTATATCTATTGTGCAAAAGTTGTATTTCCTGTATATTGCTGAATTGCAGGGTTTAAGCTATCACAACATTATTTGAATTATGACGAAATATAACAACGAAACAACCAGGATGTAATATTGCTTTTTAGCAACAGGGGGCGACACTAACCAAGGACCAGAGATGCTTAATAAACCATGATGTACTGGAAAATAAACAATTTTTTAACAACAACTATCCATTTCAGTAACTGTAGAATGGTGAAGGTTTGAGATAAGCAAAAAAATTAAAGAAATCCCATTGGGTATAATATTTAGGCTGTCTAAATTAAGAAACATTTCTTTAGGACATAATCATTCAATTGACAATTTTAACACACATCTAATCAGGTTATACAAATTAATTTACCCATAGGCCATCTAATATAAAATGTATTATGCTAGCTTTATAGAACACATTAAAGTATGATATAATGTACACACTGAACACATTTGGAAAAGTAGGTTACAAGAAAGACAGTTGAACTGAAGAAGAGATTGTTGTGTTTTCTTGGCCCGCTAGTTGGACAATCTTGTGTAAAGGCAGTATGCGGTCCTCCTCATTTTGAAGTTCCTGACAGTGACCTGATTGAGTTGGCTGTGTTGAGAAAGCAAATGTGATTACAGGCAGACAGCCAAGAACCTCCACTATTTCATTTCTGACATTTTCAGGTGCAGATCCACTTCTAGGTTTCAGTTAAATATAAGTCTACTTCTCTAGAAATATATAGACGATAACATCAGGATCGACTCACTGTTTAAATGCACAGGCATACATTAACTGTAGCCTAGAGAGCTTTTTGAGATTCTGAGATTGTGCGCTGCTTACAACATAATTTCCTAACTGCTTAAATACATCTAGGTCAAATTGATAACGGTGTGAATCTTCCATCCCAAAATATGGTGAGTGTGTGATTAAGCTCCTATTACATTTTTGGAGATGACACTAAAGTTTTTCATCTTCAGTCAAGAGAGTTAAATTACATGGCTTATGTGACAGCATGCATGTATTCATGATGCCTAATTTTCCCCTGGCATCCAAGTCAAATATGCCCATTGGACTCTCTCACTCCTGTGTGACATACAAGAGTATTCACAACAACCTAGTTTCCATACATAGCTTCTTGATTGAAGAGATCTAACCTTGAAAGGACTGGCCAGAGAAGGGTATGTTATATACTGTAAAGACAATCAAATGCTAATTTTTAATAACAAAAGTGTATGTTTTTTCTGCATTATTACACCAAACCATATATTAATCAAGCACATATAAAATGATGTTCTATGTGACACATGGAATTACAAACAGATGAGGCTGATTTGTTGTTCCCAGAAAGGTTTGACGTCTGGTCTGAGGTGCTGCTCTTGTCTCTGAAAACAGTAAGCTATCATCCTGTAATTGTGTAAAATGAGGCCAGATCTCTTTATGTTTCCTGAAATAAACCACCACTGTCAGACGGCTAGGAGGGCTCCATGGCAATGGCAAATTGAATTACTTCAAACAAAGCAGACACTGTATGAATGGAGAGTCAGCTATCAAAGAGGATGCAACACATTGACTTCAAGTGGAATCATCAGATGGAAACTGTTTATAGATCTGCTTCAGTGTAAAATTCCATTGTGTACTTTTCCTCTATATAAGCTGCCAGGTTAACACTAGGTAACATCTTCAATTGTAAAATAAGGTCAGGTTCAAAGACATGTATTTTCAGTATATTAACAAACAAGAGATTGAGACAAAATTAATGACAGATAAGGAGTAAGTAAATACTGTTTATCACCGACAAAAATCTGGAAACAAGTCCTCTAAGGCGGGGGTAAAAGCATATTCAACTTAATTAAGTAATACGGTGCCGAAGGTCGCCTCGATTTGTGCATCTAGCAAATGTTGCAGTTTTCTATTTGAATTACTGCATTGCTAGAGCTTTGTCATTAGACTAACATGCAAGTACATCTGCATTTCTGTTACAAATTAACAAATAATAAACAACCCATGGTCTACAGTCATGTTTCATAGATTCCAGTCTCTATAACCTTGCACTCTTAAAAAAGATTATGGGACAGAGTAATTATGTTTTTTATACAAAGCATATACTAGATAGGACTACTAGGGCTGTGGGTAGAACTAGGGTATGTGACCCTGCAAGTTGTTGACTTTAACACATAACAGCTGGCCAAGGCACAGACATCCCTTTCTCTCACTGCCTGCATAGCAAATTACCCTGCAGACTGAATCAGGCCAGGCAGCAATCAAAAGGGCCATAAGAATGAAAGCAACAGGCTAAATTCTGATTAATAATGGCTGATCGGGCCGGGTCCAAGCTACCTGGGTGGGTCAGGAATGGTCTATTTCTGCAGTTCTAATGTATTTCTCCCAGTTTTAACAACTCTGCACAGGTTTTGATCTGTATGTTTTCTCACACATCATGAAACCTGAGTGAGGATTGGTGGGGGGGATGGTGACACATTGGCCATTTGTTAGAGACTAACTGCTGATAATTATTGCCCAGACTAGCCTGAGAACCCGGTACAGCTGGTTTTCAGCTACCCGTAAACACAAATCACCACCCACACGTACAGGAAGTCCTGTTCAGAATTGTATTTTTTTCCATATGAACTATGAACAAAAATACACATGTTTCAAAAAGAAAGTTGTATTTTGGAAATGTTAGATATTTCATATATCACATATGGTTGATAGAAGTTGATAGAAAGCAGACTCTTAATCCTTGGAAACTGAACATACACATTATATATTTAATCAAAATTGCAAAAAAATTGACATACTTATTGTGTAATAGTAATGCCTATCAGTTATGTATATTTCACTGGCCATGTTTAAGGGGATCAAAATTGCAATGTTTAAAAACTAAACTGTAACTGGCTGATGGGTATAGAAAAAAAATATTGTTTCAATAATGGAAAGTGATTTGTACAACAGTTAGTCATGGTCACCTGAAGTCAATTTTATCTCTTTAAACACTTTGTTTTACAGTCAATTTCTGATTTCAAAGAGCACCAAAAATACAGTAACCATGGCCATGTATTATCCAATCCACAGGGTAAGCTAAGAGAATCATGTGTTTTTTAACAGATTTGAATCTAGATACTATTGGACTGTAGATACACTACATGGGGAAAGGTATGTAGCCAGCTGACCATCCCACCCATATGAGCTTATGGACATCATACATTCCAAAACCAATCAGAAAAGGCCTTTAGTACTTAAAGATATCTGGTAATCATTATGAAATGTTTGACACCTAGTCATCCATCTCAAAGACATCTCCAATGCTTTGTTCTACCCTTACCTAAAGCCTACAGATAGGTAGATGATGCATTTAACATGGGCCTCTGCATTATTTCTCCAACACCCAAAGACACTGGTAGTGGACTTTTGTTCAACACCACCATCCCAGTACTACTACAAAACAAACTCTCCCAGTTGAATGCATCTTGTTTCATCTTTCAATGGATCAATGACTTCCTGAAATAAACGTTATCACCAACACTGTTGTTGAATAACAGATTGCTGTAATGATCTGGTTGGTTGATATGTAAAAACACCTAGCCAGGTATCTCTGATTGGTCAATAGATTATACCCATTATCATGGAAAACCCAGGCTTTTTGATGACCTGGGACTATTGATTTTACAAAACACTTAACTGTTGAGTAGTAAGGCACATCGTTAAACCGTAGGCTTACTAGTAAACTCTGATGTGTTTACATAGGCATATTTATTGTATCAGCTGTTGGCGTGTAGTGAAAATACTTGTTTTCCAGCCCCTAAACAATGCAGTCAATTGAATTGAGTAACGAACGTGAAAACACAAATGTCAATAAACAACTAAAAGCAATATTCCAAATGGGAGAATCCCCACCCATATACTACACCAGTACAAGCTGCACAATGGGACAGAAAAATATATAATAAACAAGATATAAATATTAAGTGACCAGTGAACAGCACAGCCGCAGTTTTTACAATGAACACGTGAGCAACAAAATGTTTGAATGTGTGTGTGTGAAATTCAATGTGTTTCTGTGTGTGTGTTCAGTGATCCTGAAAGACTGGGTGGGTATGGCCAGGGAGTCACTAGTGAATAGTGAGTACAGCAGAAGACCCTGTGTTGAGGGTAGCGGGAAGGGATGTTTACCTACCCTCACCACCTGGAGATAGCACATCACAAAGTGAGTTGTGCATGTCATACATGTCTGGGTCAAGCCCAATGGCTTTCACACCTTCCTTGCATGCATGGGAGAATTATGGAACTGAAAGCCCAGCTGTATTTTGTCTCGCAAAAGTGCTGTTGCTCACACCCAGATGGAACAAAGCTTACTTCTCAATTATATTAAACCTGAAATACTACTTTTCTATAACATTTCTAGCAGCAATTTTACAGAAATTGCCCACACATGTACATTTCATGCAGTATCTTTTTAAATGAATGTGAAGTTTCTGTCAGTTGTTAATCGAAAAACGTTCTTCCTGTTATACCCATAGAAATAGTTATACCTCTTGTGGAAATACCCCCAACAAAGGAAGCCAGGAAGGTGAAGTTTCTCTTTTGACGTCAACAGTCTGGCAACAGGCTTGAATGCGTCTGTTTATCACCTCTCCTATTGGTTCTCTAGTCGCAAGCTGGTGTGTGATTGGTCAGATCACAGCTACAGCAGCTACATATGTCAGCTCGAACTTCCATTTTGTTGCAAACCAGACAGAGTGGAGGAGGACGTAAGGAGCCCGTTGACACACAGCTCGAGCAACGTCGTAGAGATTTATCATCCAGAGACTACAGTCGTCTGTTAGACACCGTTTCTGAAGAAGGGCTTTAACCAACCAAGCCTGAGGAAGTCGGTAAGATGCAGCTTTTACACTAACCGAGTTGTTTCTTTGTTTACAGTACATGTCACCGTTTTACATTTAAATAGCATTCTGAAACAAATGAACAGGTAAACCATGTTAACTAAGACGATGAAGTACTGTAGTGATTTTTTATAGACAGTTGAAAATGTATTGACTAGCACTTTTCTACAAAGGCATACCAGTGTGTCCATGTACTGTACAGTACTGTGTAAACCAGCTTTGTTCCTCATGCTACTAGCTAACTAGCTCACTAGTGTTTTGACGCAATGAAATGGGGATTAGTCGATGTTAATTTTACTGTACCGAACATTTCATAAGCTTGTTTATTTTCTTTGCAATAAGTATCAGTGACTGAACATCCGTATGTGAAGTAGTAGTAGTGAACACCGTTTAATGATACTTTACACGGTAGCTGCATTGTGTGTTTACTGATACAGTACTGTGTAACGTCGGTCTAGTTTAAATGGAAGAAAACAAGGCCAGATTAATTTTTATAGTGAACTCTGATCACAGCTACTTTTTCTAACTTGTTGTTTCATGTTTAGCTACATCGGCTTCTTGGACCATATTCGTGCGTCGAGGTGAATTAATGTTCAGCTCGGCTTCACGGGAAAACAACGCTCATCGGCACATGAACACCTCAGATCTTGCTGGACTTAAATGTGCAGCGAGAAGTAGCCCGAACACTACTTTGAGGACCTGGAGCCCGATTGGAGAGGAGAAATTAAGAAGGATTCATCTGTGCACTTCCAGCGGTGTAGTTACAAAGAGGTAGGCGGCTAGGCGCTACTGTAATGGCGGCCACACTGTTGTCTCTGTGTGGGGGAGGGTGGAACCAGGAGGGTGGAGCCAGGCTGCCGGGGTTGTTTTGCACGTAGTCTCTTTGAGTTCTTTGTTTTCGTCGAAGCTTTTGGAAGTTGCGCATTGGTTCACTTGTAATATTTTATTGTACATTTTATCGTATGTAAATAACTGGCCAATTATCTTAGCTAGGTTTTACATTTTGAAAATGATTAAACCTAAAAATGTAAATACCTATGTTTACAGGTGACACCTAGTGTGTAACGTACAGCATGGGAGGTGGAGAAAGGTACAACATTCCAGTGTCTCACCCAGAGCGTCAGCTGCCCAAGAAGAACCACCAGCTGGGCCGGGCCAAGCAGAGAGTCATCCGTGATCAGAATGGCGTGACTACAGTGGCATCCTCAGGGGCCGCAGGAGGTCCTCACCATCATGGCCACCGCAAGGGCGCAGCCTACCCCTGGTTTCCAGAGGCACGGCTGGCCGTGTCGTCTGAGATGAAAAATGCTTCTGTCCGTTTTGCCACCAGCTACGATCAGAATTGGGAGGGCGCCGTCTCCCACCTGAACACTCTTTTGGCTGCCCAGTGTGGGGGACCAAGCTACGCAGGGGCCAAGTTCAGTGAACCGCCCTCCCCCAGTGTGCTGCCCAAGCCCCCCAGCCACTGGGTCCCCATGGGTAGCCGTGACAACAGGGAGATGATGGCCTTCCAGCTAAAGAGCCTCCTTAAAGTGCAGGCCTAGAGATGGACATTCATAACCTTACCTTTCAAAGCCAACGTGTGATCGAAGGCCCCTGTAAGGGCATCCGCCTTCCTGGAACGCCCCAGCGCTGTAATACAATTTTAGCTATTTTTAGATCCAGATCTTCAAAGGGTGGGAGGCATGTTGCAGAAATGTCTCTGCAAGAGCGTGTCGCACCTTTTGTTTTTGAGGATCCACAGATATTACAGCGTTGCAGCCTTGCCGGTCGGGGGAAATGCCCTCATTGGAGTCGGTTTCTGTAACTAACGATGAACTGGATATCCTTTGTACTTCATGCTGTTTTTTTGTTTTGTTCTTTTTTTGTTGGCCGTTATAGCAAGCCTGGGCTTTTCTTCCCAAACGTTAAGGTTGAGTTTGCTTAGTATACAGATCTCATTATCTGGACAGGTAATGTTTGTTAGTTATTAAGGGGTTCACCTCTGTCACTGGTGCTGCATTAAGCACAATCTACAATCGTAGCAATTTTAGTTGACTGGGACCCAAACTTATTTTCCCTCTTGTTTATAGGGGGTGTATAACAAAAGCTACTTGACGATGTTCTGCAGGGAAATCAGAGCTATTTTACAGGAGGGAATAGGCTGTAGCGGTGCATACAGATCACAAGTAGAACCTCAAACCGAAGTTTAATTTGAGGTCATTGCACACAGGCCTTGGACTTTCAACCCCTGTACTTTTTTATTGCGCTGTGCGCACTGCACTATAGGGGTTGTGATGGTCCAAGGCCTGCAGCTCTATCATAGCATTGTTTTTTAAGTCCATTTGTGTTGTAAGACGATGTACGAGTCAGTTGTGTGTTAACCAAAGCAATGTCTAGCTGTAATTATCCGCCTTCTCGCTCGCCCGTCCGACTTGGTTACCAGTGCCATATCAACCACGTCGGCTTGAGTGGCGTACGGGAATTTGTCCTCTGGATTTAACGCAATCAGTAGTGTTTATTAGTCACTTTCTCTCAGTGAAAACCCACACAGTAAACAATGCGGAAGAGGGCCAGATTTAACGGTGACCTGGTATTGTAACAGTTGCACATTACTATCAGCTCATACGTAATGGCTCTTGTTTGCTGTGTGGCATTTTCTGTGTGAAGCCGAGAGTGTAACGTGGCACAGAGGACGTAAGGCACAAGGCCAGTGTGGATGTGTTTACATTTCAAATGAGTCTCAAGGGTTGGCCATCCAGCATCAATTTCCAGATACTCACTGCCTCACCCACCCTACTATCTTTTTGCACTGCAATCAAATTTGTTTTAATAAGCTACAGGCTGAGATGCTCTTATCAATGGGTGCGTAATCCCTCTAGGTTCTGATTTTCAAGGCAAATCTTGGTCAAGGCTGTTTATATTTTTTTTATTTTTTTTTGCAGAATGGGAACTGTAATGGCCATCTTAGGGACAGCAAAACAGAGCTTTCAAGTGTGATTTGTTAAAAGAGCCATGTAAATAATGAAATGTATAAAAATACTTGTAGCATATGTACATTTTGCAGGGCAATTTTAAAACCTGCTTGATAAAGTATTTTTAGTAATAACACTGAATGTATAAGACATGCTAAGGACATGTCTTGACTTCAAATGCTGAAGAATATTTTTGTTAAAAAAATCTGCCTATTGCATTTGTCAATACCCCGGCACTGTGTAATATTGCCAGTGATCTTGCACATGTTTTTATTGTTTTGTATTATGCACAGTGTGGGGTAAATTATGCTTTAAGTGCAAAGAAAAAACTTTTAAACAGAGATTTGACCCTTACGAGACTTGTAAATGCATGGATTTTTTTTTTAAGTCTGTTACTGCTTGTAACTTTGTTTCATTCTGAAAGTTTTCTTTAAGACAACCACTTGGGCTTTCCCCCAGAAATTTTAAGTACAGTCCTGGAAGGAAAAAGTGATTTCAAGGAAAATATCAAGAGGAAATGCAATTTTAATCCAGGATTGTTTGATCTGGAACTGGGAAACTGGCTCTGAGTTTGTCAATTTGACTGTGCCTACATTTTATAACCCTACGTTTAAAAGATTAAGTTGTTGAAGTGAAACATTTGGATTAGATAATAGATAACTCTTGATGACCAATTCATGTATTTTCAAACCACCTTCAATTATCAGCTGTTCTTCCGCCTGCAGGTAGTTGAATGTGGCCCTGTGTTACTGTTTTGTTTCTTGTCAGCGCTTATTTTTTAAATTCTGTAAATGAATGCATTGTTGGAATGTTCTTATTTTTAAACTATGTATTTCTGGTTTATTTATGTTAACGATTCATACATTTATAAGTCTCTATCCCAAATTCTAAAATTGGCTATTGCTCCCAAATGTTTACTGTCACCATTGAATATGAAATCTGCCCATGTCCAGAATGATTGAATTAGGTAAAAAAAACTGAATTGAAAGCACTGCTTTAATTAGAGGAAAAAAAGAACTAAATAAAATCCCTTCCCTTTCCCCCTATATTGTGTTGCTATTTTGTCCTTGATACACTTAGTATTACAGTTTTACCACGTAGCAGATGTTCAATACAATTCCCAGTTGTGATGACGTACCTGTGGTATGTGTTCTTGGGAAACTGGTGGTTTCAATGCTGGTTTGGCTCATAGATGACTGACAATGTTGTAAGGTGTTTCGACATCTCCGTTCTTTGCACTTCACTCGCTAGCTGCCTCTTGCACGTTTTTGGGACTTCTCGCATAAGATTTGAGAAGCTGCAAATGGAATGACGATGTGTTTCCTGTTTAGTCACCAGAGTTGGGTAAATGTTTTAGGTAATCTGATCACAAACTTCCACAACTCTGGTTGTCACAATGCCATGGAGGGGAAAACAGAAGAGGTTCACAACTGTAGGTCTGATCGTGGACCATCCAATAGCAGAAACATCTTTTTTTTTTTTTGTGCTGGTCTTGCATAAATACATGCATATAATCTCTATATAGCTTACAACCTTTGCACTTGTAAAGTGCTTGTTTTGTACATGGACAAATTTAACAGTTCCTCTAGTGTAGTGGACAATCCAGTTAAACTTAAGCCAGTACTTGTTGTTATTACACAATCCTCTTGAACTTGAAATTTGGTGATTTGCCACGTGCTCACACACCCCCTATTTTAACAGAGCGCTTGTCAAAATGTAGTTTCAGTCTGAACATACTGTATATTAAGTGACTTTTCAATTATAAATTGTCTAAATGTTTTAATACTTTTCCAAAAAAGAATCTCAATGAATTACCAATAACACAATCAGTAAACTGGCCAGAGTTTAGAGACATCATTGCTATCTCTGGATTGGTTTTTGGCCTAAAAAAATGGCATAGTCCAAATAAAGTTGTAATAAACAGAAGGGTTTTATACAGTTGCCCAATTTCAGTATGCTGACATACCATCAGGAGCAAAGAATAGCGTTAATGTTGTAGACTTTTAGCTGATGCTCCTATCAAGATGAAATGGGAGCAATAACTGTTAAGTGCCTTGCTCAAAGCCAGAATAATATTTTAAATGCTCAGGGCCAACCACCTTTTCTTCAATATTCCAACATTAACCGTTAGGTTATCTGCTGCCACTAAACAGATACGGCTAAATGAAATTGCCAGGCAATGTTCTTCAGAGGACACAAATGAAAGGTAACTAACATAAGGATATGTGGGTGAGTAACCAATGCTGGGGCACAGGCCAAAAAACCTTCAGGCTGAAGGCCAGGGGCGGGGAAGTCCTAGTGTCCCCCAGACTTGCGGCCTGCCCAGGACCTGGACCGTGAACGTGACCTGGAGGAGGAGCATCCACGGGCCTTCAGGGTAACAGAAGATGGGTGGAAGTCCTCAACAGGGCTGGAGGACTTGGACTGGGACTTCCTGCCCTTGGACCTGTATCTGGGGCGAGAAGGTGAGCGGGAGGCAGAGCGGTTACGAGACGAAGGGCCGTGGTGCATCCTGTGGTGTTCACGTTGTGGGCCCCTGTACCTGGGGAGAAAGACATTAACAATTACACTGATGGAGAAATTAAAGTGCCCAGTGACACTTTAAATCACAAGCCAATATTTTTTAATTCTGTATGCCCTTAAAGGGGAACACCAATGTAAACCTATAATTTCTCCATGTTCCTAAATTGCTTGAAATAATTATTTGAATGTCTTATCAAGCAGCTCTCTCTCATGGATATTGTCCAAAACAATGTGCAGGATCGAACTCTGTGAAATAATGAGTATTCTGTGATAAACTGGGAAGCCCATTCCTTTAGGTCCAGAGAATACACAGTTTGTATGATAAATGTACGTTTTAAACCGTGCAACTGACATCTCTGCCAACGAGGAGGAAAAGCCAGTTTGTGTGCTTCTTCCCGATCACAGTCTGGTGAGAGGGCGTGTTGACATTGTCAAACAAATGCAGACTTCTAACTTCACCCTTCAATAGTTTCCAAATTCAGCCTATTCACAAGACCAAGTTAAGGTCTGTCTTTTTACTTTTGCTCTCATGTTTTTATATTTATTGACGCATAGCTACAGTAGTCAGATGGGAAAGACAAGTGAAAGACAGTCAAACATAGGCCTAATTAATTTTATTTCTCCATAATATTTAGATAATGAGGTTGTTGAAACTTCTGTTAAAGTTAATGTGAGGGTTTAAATAGGTGGAAAATATTATTTGCATTAAAGGTACAATATGTAGTTTTCCAAAACAATAACAAAAGACGTACTTTGCATTAAAAAAGCAAACATCACTATACTTATATATATTTGTTAGTTGGGTACTTACATTATCCCAAATGTTTCCACCAACTTTTAAACCCAGAGAAATTTGAAAATGTAATTCGAAGACACGGGGCGTTTTATTTTGTCGCCCGTCAATGGCGTCATATAACCTTTGACTTCTCTAGTTGTTCTTAGTTTCAGGGAACCGCCAAACATAACGTGAATAAAGTTATAATATATTTAACAATACATTACTTTGTCAGTGAACATTTTTTCTGCCGGAGACACTAGAATGACAGGTTGTCATTGATGACGACAACAAAACCCATGATCCAACGCTACTTCTCGACGTCATCAAAGTACATGTTTTGCTATTGTTTTGATTGAGAGACCCCTAGTGGCCAAAAACTACATATTGTACATGGCATTTTGGTTTACTGATACCCAGAAGTTGACCAGGCCCATCCCAAAATAATTAACAAACAGTCCCATAAACAATGCAACTGACATTAATCATATACAGCTCTGGAAAAAATATAGAGACATTTAAACGCAAGACACTTACATTACAGGCTCCTTCAATTAGCTGTGTTTTTCAACTCTCTCCTTGGGGAACACTAACCGTGCCATGTTTTTGATCTATTTCTGATCTAACACAACTGATTCAACTCATCATCTAATGATCAGACCCTTGATTAATGAATCCGGCGAGCTAGTTCAGTGGCTACAACTAAACTGTGGAACGTCTGGTGTGCCCCAAGAAGAGGGTTGAAAAACACTGTGCTAAAAGACCAATATGTTAAATGCACTGTAAATGCAACCTAGTTACTCTGCATGTGGTTAGCTCGGCCTACCTATTGTTCTCATTGCTTCGGCTTCTTCTGTGTCTCCCATAAGAATGAGAACTGTGGAGGTAAAATTTCAAGAATTAGAAAACATGCCTTTGGAGAATTATTCAAAAGTATGGTTTAGTAGTATTTTTGATTTATTTGGGCAAAGTGTCACAGAGGAACTGACTCTCTAGGGCTCGGGGACCTCCGACGGTGGTCGTAGGAAGGGCTGCGTGAGCGTCGCCTCTCATAGCTGCGACTGCGAGAACGCCTGCGCCGGCCATCACTACGCTCATAGTCGTCGTAGTGGGAGAACGAGCCGCTGTGTGATCCGCTTCGAGGGGATCTTTCTTTCATCTTCATCTGGTTGGGGGCTGGGAAGAGACGTTTGATATTAAAAACAAATACTAACAACAAGGGTAGTCTGGAAATTACTTTTATTTTTGACAATTAAACAAATTCACACTGGTATTGCACTTGTAGCTTCTAGGAAAAAATTCAAATAAAAGCCAGTCTTACTTTTTCTGTCTCCTTGCGCAAACTGGATCTCAATCTGTTGGCCACAAACCCACTTGCGGTCCAAGTCGTGGAGGGCGTCCTCTGCATCTCGCACATCCTCAAATGTGCTAAAGACTGTTAAGGCTTTTCACATGCATGTGGTAGTGGAATTGGGAGAGTGGGCAAATATACAACTACCAAATTATATCTAAGCCTGAGGGCTTCACTTAGAAACTTGAATATACATGGAGCTATTTCTTGCCTTGAGTGTGTATGGCATATGGATTAATCAGCTAAAAGACGACAACCATAATGCTGAGGCTTCTGTTGAAGATTTGGGGAAGTTACAAAAACAGACTAAAATGAGCCTGTACTCATTTAAATGCATAGCTGAAATCTTTATTCAGTAGTCATATACATTAGGGTGACCATACATCCTCTTTTTCCCGGACCTATAAAAAATGTGTCAGACCGGGATTTACCACCCACTGTGGGTGTCCGTCTGCCTCCCGCTCCCACTGTCCTCTTTTGAAAACTAAAATACGGTCACCCTAGTATACATTGACAACATGTTCATCAAACAAAATGTATTTTAAGATGTGGCTACTTTTTTATAGTAAGAACACACAAAGAAACAGTTTTTTTCAGGGTAGGGTGCATGGGCTGGTTCTGGTAGGATACAAAAAAGTTACCCTTGTTACCTTTAACATGCTTGATCTTTGACCTTCAGCTTGACCTTTATGCTCTTTAACTGCTTGGAAGAAGAGCTTGATTTCCTGCTTGTCTTTGCCACATACACCCTTTTCTTTTCCTCAAGTTGGTAGACAAATGGAAGCCTTGGTGTTCTGTTTTCTCCTTTTTGTTTCTTCATGCTTACACTTTGCTCTGTAACTTCTTTCCCCACTATTTCATGTGGCCTGAAATCCTTACAGTCCCTTTGGATTGAATCTACTCTAGATCAGCCTGTAAACTCTTTGTGTTGAATCTACTCTAGATCAGCCTGTAAACTCTTTGTGTTGATTCTACTCCAGATCAGCCTGTAAACTCTTTGTGTTGAATCTACTCCAGATCAGCCTGTAAACTCTTTGTGTTGAATCTACTCAAGATCAGCCTGTAAACTTTTTGTGTTGAATCTACTCTAGATCAGCCTGTACACTCTTTGTGTTGAATCTACTCCAGATCAGCCTTTAAACTCTTTGTGTTGAATCTACTCCAGATCAGCCTGTAAACTCTTTGTGTTGAATCTACTCCAGATCAGCCTGTAAACTCTTTGTGTTGAATCTACTCCAGATCAGCCTGTAAACTCTTTGTGTTGAATCTACTC
>JACXGM010008757.1:0-28479 GCA_016801145.1 Umbra pygmaea | reverse complement strand
TTCGACCAATTGTGTACAGGTTGTCACATGGTTGCTGACAAAAACGTAAAATGTGACAGTACGAATATGAAATATTTTGTTTTTTAATTGGTTAATACATAATTTTGCTGTACAATACAAATGTTCACAGCCTTTACAATTTGTAACTGAGCAACAGTGAGAAAGAAAAAAAATACAAAAAAACAATGTTAACTTTCAGGGGTCTAGTCAAGCTTCATCTTTGACAAAAAGTTATATAAATATAGTGCTTTCTTAGTAATTTTAAAGTCATTTTAAAGAATCTGAAAAAAAGGATAACCCATTCAAAAAATATTTAAATATTGGGGTGACTTTTGAATTACATCTGTGCAGAAAGTATTTGGCCAATATCATTAAATGATTACATACCAATTCCAATCTTCTATCCTCCATTACTAAACCAAATTTGACATTACTGTAATTAAAAACTTGGCATTGTTAAATGATTACCTCTTATCCAATTGTAAAAATCCTCCCAAAATATAGTGTCTGTTACAATAAAACATTGTGTTCAGTTGTTTCTACCTCTGATTTGCAAAAAAGCACATTAATTTGAGTCAACATTAAATCTTAATCCTAAAAATTAATTACTGGGATGAAAATAATGAATTGTCTTAAAACATACTTTTTGGCTTCATGAAATACAGGGAATACATATATATATATATATCTGTGTAACAAACCTCTCAGGCTGAGAGGAGTGTTCCATGGACTCAGTCACCTCTGGTAATTACAGACATTCCTTGCCATTTTTTCTCATCCTGGACTCCCTCTATCCATCTGTATGCACACGCACATGTTTGACATTGCATCATTATCCTACTCACCATTTTGATGTTTCTTATTTACCCCCCTGAGTCCCCTCATATGTAGTTACTAAGTTGTTTCAAGGTTCTGTGTTTTTCATTGATTCCCGTAAGTTTGCTGTGCTGTCGCACATTTTCTTTGGCCTGTTTGGCTGGTTTATGTTGGTGAAACAGAAAAATATCACATAAACTACACACTTCTGCTTCACTCTCCTCACTTACCCAGACACAACCATAACAGAAAGAAACTTCTGAAATTTCAGTCTCCTGCCAAGTTACAAAATCCTGTTTACAAGATTGGTGGATGAAATAGGTGAGCAGGTGGTGGTTCATTTTGGGGAACTGGGAAGTTTCTGTGCACTGTGCACGCGGCATACACGTAGTGTCCATCCAAAGGGATTTTTTGGACTTCGCCCCCTGCCCCAGAGCCACCTGCTGTTGTTGAGGCCTTGGCTCTGCCCCAAACTCCTCAGCTAGGACCAGCTGCTACTGCTGAGGCCATGGCTCCATCCCAACTCCTTAACTCCCAAATCCGCCTCCAAACTCGTTGCCTGCTGCTCCAACCCCGGTGCCTGCTGCTTCGCCCACTTCAGCGGTCGGTGCCAGCTCCTCCACACTCTACAGCAGTGCCAGCTGCTCCACCTCCTACACTGGTGCCTGTTGCTCTGCCTCTAACTCCGGTTCCTGCTGCTCCACCTCCTACACTGGTGCCTGTTGCTCTGCCTCTAACTCCGGTTCCTGCTGCTCCACCTCCTACACTGGTGCCTGCCGCTCTAGCCTCTAGACCAGTGCTGGCTAAGCGAACTCTGGCACGTGTGCCTGCTGCTCCTCGTCCTTCAATGGTGCTGGCTAAACTAGTCCCATTACCTGTGCCAGTGTTGCCCCCGGGGTGCTTGTCCCCCCTGCCCCTCTCCCTTCTAGAGCCACACCTTGGGGGGGCTCTATAACAATCCTGTCAGGCTGAGAGGACTGTTCCATGGACGCAGGCGCATTAGGGCACATTTATGACATTACCCCAAACTGCTAGTTTAAAACTATCTTTCTGGTAAGTCCAAAAGCAGACTATTTTCAGTATCTACAATATAGAATGTAGATTCACATACAAATCCATTACATCTTCTGCTACCTCAAACTTTACTGAATTGTTATACTGTAATTATTGTAAACCTCAAAAGGAAGTGTTGTATTGTTTAAACATAATGTACACTTTGGTCTGTTTTTGTCTCTATAACAATCCTGTCAGGCTAAAAGGACTGTTCCATGGACTCAGGCTCATATATTTACCCCTGGTTATCAACATCTGCCACGTCTGGCTCTAAAAAAGGTGAAAGTATTCTATAAAGAACAATGATTACCTGGGAATAATAAACAACAAGCACAATATGTGGTGAAATAAGCAGCTTTATTAGGAAGCAGACTTCTCAATATTGCATTGGCAAGAAATCTGTTAAACCTACTTTTGAAATACACATTTTCAAATTCAACTAAATATGGAGATTAGAAGAAAAATCCGAATGGGAATGGAGATAATTTTTTCTTTAAATATTAAAAGTAGCATCTTGCCTGTGTATATATTGTACATTATATTATTATGTCAACCAGAAAGCTCAAAAGGTTTTGAATAATTGAAGTATTTTTTTAAGCTAAAGGAGTCACAGTTTCATTCCCATTGTCCTTAACATTGAAACTCTCCCTTCCCATCTTGCCAAGTTAGAACAATAAAAACATGCTTTCAGGCTGACAGTTAACAACAGTAAAATAATTTTAACAGTAATGTTTAATTGATCAAATTAAAGTCATTTAAGTTATTGATGCAGCAAATGACTGTACCTGTTTATCAGCACGTGTCCGACATTGGAAGAAATGTCCATAGATGGTAATCAGATCTGATTAGGAGGTCCTTGTTTTTATCACTGAGCAGTAACCAAGAAATAATTAAATCCCAGTTAGATGTAGCACATCCTCCAATACCAAAACCGAACATCAAAGTCAATGTTTGTGTGCACACATATATTCTATTTTCAGTTCTTCCTCTCTGTGGCAGTATGACAGCAAAATTGCAAGCCTGATTAGCTAGGACAGACTGGTGTGTGACGCAGGGACATTTGAAGAAGAGTAAGCATTAAACAACAGATCCCTTTATTTGTTTGCAAACACCGACATCCAAGGGTGATGGTGCCAAGTTGGTGGGTGAACTCAGGCAGTTCTCATAGAAAGCAAATAAAATAATTGCTTCTATTTACATAGAATAGTATCCCACTCTACCTTTATATAAAATGAATGTAACACTTGTTTGAATGACTTGCTGAACTTGATGCCTAACATCAGTGTGTTGTGTACTGAAAATATTTATATTGGATTCAAATATTTATTTTGGGAACTGCACTGCAATGCAAATGAGGACCTCTTAATTAGAAGCAGCTACCAATGGAGATAGACGTGGACATGGAAAAGTGTCTCCAAGCAGTTTGGAATATCTAAAATGTCTGATGTTTTCATTTGCTGAATGCAACAAGGAATAAAGTAGAATTAGTAGTAAGTTGACTTCAGAACATGACAAAATAAAGGCAAATGCCAAAAGCAAATTGTTCTTTATATTTGTGAAGTAAGCTTAAATTCCTTTAAACACTGCCTTAAGGATCAGCTTAAACTATTCTTATCTTTAACATCCCAGTTAGGTGGCAGAAGGTCCGGGTTAGTAATTGGGGAAACCACGTAACAACAGAGAAGTAGCATAGTGGTTAGAGCGTGGTGCCAGTTACCAAAAGGTTGACAGTTTCAATGACTTTTCTGACAAGGACAAAAATCAGTTGTTGTGCCCTTGAGCGAGAGACCACAACTGTACCTCGAAATAACTTTGTATTACTGAGTCTGTTAAGTTACATAAATACATGTAAAATAAAATGGATTCTCCCAATCTACAGTAGAGAAGGAAGAAAACAACTTGCAATTGCCTAGGCCAGAGGTTCTCAATTTAGTGTAAATAAGGAACAGATCTCAGGATTTTACATAACGTTTTAGCAGAGGTGGTAGTTTACTTGAGTAAAAGTACTTTTCTGAAGTACTCTGAGTTCACAAGTTTTGGGAAATCCCTACTTTTCACCAAAATTATCAGGTAAAGGGAGTTAATATCTTAACAGTGACAAATGAAAGAAATAGAAAAGGTAAATAAAATATCAATCATGGCTTTGGTACGATGTGAACTCCCCTTACCTGATCATTTTGGTCTTAAGTATGGACTTAAGTAAACTCAGAGTTCAGAAAAGCACTTTTACTCAAGTAAACCTCTGCTTTTTAGTAATTAATATTACTAACAGCTACATTGAAACTGTCCATAGCATATTTGGAATAGGTTAGGGTAGAACACAAACACACGTATCATTACCAATCTATGTGCTTAACCCTTAGGTGGGACATTGTTATCCCTGGTACTCCCCTTAAACAAAAAATACAGTCACCTCCAAATTGTTTACTGCAAGAATCTTCCTTCTGCTCCTGCTCCTACAATTCAAACCATTCTTTAAAAAAGATGCAAGTCTGTTATCGAAAATATGTTTGTGATCAACAAACCATTTCTTTGTAGATTTCAATGTGCGCTTAATTGTTTTGGAAATACAATTATCATTTCAGTATGTACAATGTATTCTGCACTACAGCATTTTTTGCTCATCTTTATCAAGGCTGATGATACATTTGAAGGTGACTGTATACTTCTATACATTTACAAACATGCACTGTAATGTAAATTAAAATATTTTATTTGTACCTCATTTTAAAATTTTAATGAAGATAGATTTCTGCCCCAGGACAAAATGTGACTAATTGGAGAAAAGCAGCAATAAACCGCTACAAAATAATTGATGCCAAGAGATATGCATTTACAATGTTTGTTCCCTGGGCCAGATACATTATAAATACAAAGATATTGATTGAATGTTTGAGAAAAAAGGCCCTAGACAATCCTGAGGACTAAGTTGGCACTGCCACAAGACTGTCCTGGGCTCAGCGGCACACAATAACAAATGTAAGCAAAGCTATAAGCAACAAGGTAGGATTTTGCTGGCAGATCTCCTTTAGTGGATGTATATATGTTTAGTCTGATTGTCAGTGCTCACTAGCATGTGGCTTTGAATGTGCCTTCATAACATGTAAAGATTCAACGTGGGACTTTAACAAATAAAAAACATTATTTTTTTAACCTTTCTTTTTGAAAGGGATGTATATCTCAGATAGCCATGAAACTCCTAGTTTGAATCTGAGTGACTTTTAATGACATGGGGCACATACATTATGCAGGTACATGACATAGTAAAAACATTTTCAGGACCAGTTTAGTCTTGACAACACCACTTTAAAATCCCAGAAAGCATCTTTGTCTGTTGTCTAACCTTCACTCATAAAGTTGTATTTTAGAAGTGTAATATTGCTTTTTCAGAGCTGGTCATAGGATTTTAGATTAGGAGTGGACAAGAATCTTCTATGATGGTACAAAATATCAATGGAAGTTGTTCAACTATGCTGAAAATGCTGTGAGGATATTTATTTTTTATTCTTCAAAAAATAATTTGAAGAAAATTCTGCACTGCATGTTTGTTAGCTAGCTTTATAGGCAGCTAGTTGTAGAGGAATGATTCATTTTCATTGACTGTCAGTATACCAGCATTCCATTTAAGTAATGTAGTCAATCTGACTCAAAACAGCTTGCATTACATTCACAGCCATACAGTGGCTGAATAAGGAGACAATACTGGCACAAGTTGTAAATCCAACAAGTACTAATATGTATCATAAAACAAGTCACAGCTTTCCAAGAAAACACAAATTGATACATCTGTGTTCGGTTTGACATGCCTTTTAGAGGCTAACATTTTATAAAACCTATACAAACAATATTTATAAGTATATGGCAATAATTTAGGTCAACAATAAATTAGGGTTTATGACATTGCCCCAAACTGCTAATTTAAAAGTATCTTTCTGGTATTAGGTATAAGTCCAAAGGCAAACTATTTTCAATATCTACAGTATAGGATGCAGACTCACATACAAATCCATTACATCTTCTGCTACCTCAAACTTTACTGAACGGTTATATTGTATTTATTGTAAACCTCAAAAGGATGTGTTGTATTGTTTGAACATAACGTACACTTTGGTCTGCTTTTTAGAGCGGACCTTGGCAAAGAGCCTCCAGAAATGCATGGATTGTCAATAGTTCAGCATGCATGCTATCACAAACATTGAAAAAAATCTGTTGTTATAAAGACTAAGATGACAAAACATGATGTGGTTATGGATTTATGAAATCCATATGAAAGATAAAAGTTAATGTACAACCTCAACTTTCAGGATCTTAAGCCACCACACTAGGCATATTGAGATAAAGCTCAGTAGAAGGGGGTAGTGTAGGAATTGGGTAACTACATTTCACACAAAGCAGTTATTAGTCAAATGTAACAGCTCATGGTTGTTATCTGAATTGGTTGACTTCAGCACCCTCTCACTGCAAACCCATAATCCCATAGTTACCTGCTGATTGAGTGCATATAATTGAATTAGTGAATGTGTTTTTGAGCACGCTGGACATTTTCACATCGCTGCTGATTTCTTGTAGCCTCCATTTAAATAAGTAGTGAAATGATACACCATTGTAAACATCATAAATGATTATGTTACATAATATGGAACAGCATTGTTCAGCCACCACTAACCGAGTCATTCTCTTTAGGGTTGTCATGAGATCTTCACTCGTTTGTCCAGTGCAACATCTTTTTATTTCCATCCCAAACCCACATAATGATATTAGAGATTGGCAAGAGCCAAGACATTTTATTCTTCTTCCGAGTAGATCAGTTAGGTTCAGAAAATGCCGGACAGCAGGCAAGAAGCGAATTATAAATAAGGTAAATACAGTAAGATGATGAAAAATGTCTCATTAGCAAAGGTTTGTACTATGGTAGCCCAATCCATGGGTTGTTTGAAAAATTTTAGTCTGTGGTCATCCACTACGATACCAATTTAACGATGTGTTGTTCTACAGAAGTGGTATAAATTACTATCCCAATCATCGTTCTAATTCAATCCAAAGCATTAACCAATAATGTTACATTTATTTAGTACAGAGTCATTGTTGATCTATTATTGTTATTATTATTATGGGGTGTTCTTCTGAAACCCTAACTCCTAAATTGCATACTTGAAAATAAAGCAATTTTTTAAGCATTATTATTTTAACAGAACATCTTATGTTGTTGTGTTTATATCTACTGAAATATCAAGAGACTATAAAATAAATGTGCCTCATGTCAAACCTCAACAAATACATTATTATCAGGTGATGGTATTGTATCCCTCTCCAGTATGGCTAAAATAATGAGTCTGTCTCAACACCTTTTGGAGAAAATTACTTAGCGATAAGTAACTGCCCAACAGAAAATATATCAATAAATATGTACCTGTAGTATGAATTTGGGAAACAATGTTTGCAGGCATGTATAGTACAGTAATTGAAGAATACCCAGCCATATGCTATCTTTGTAGAATCTTTGAAGACTAAAATATGTAAAAATTGTACAAACTGAAAAGGTCACCTTTAAAAAAATGGACACCATAGACATATCTTTCTCGCTGTGCCACTACAGCATCAGTTGCATATGCCCTACCTTACCAATTGAGCTACATGATATCATGAACTTGGGAATAGGAGAAATACTAAAAAAAAATATGTATCAAAATATGTTTTATTTAACTATTTTAATAATTTACCATGCAAATACAGCTTCTAAGGGCAATCAAAATTATTTCTCCTGTGCATGGTTCTTTCTTTATTGCAAAATTGCTCCTTTGCGTTGGAAATGACATATTTAGGGGCGGTGGTAAGAATTCTAGTAAATATTTCAAATATCCAATAAAAACAATGTGCGTGAGCAACATATACACCTGACATATATGGAAGTGTGATGAAAGCTTAGGCAACGTTAAAATATTTTTTTCAGTTACACCACTTCTTTAGTACAACTCACATGTCTTCCAATTGATGGATCAAGATTAAAGTCCAGAGTGTTTCTGTAATAATTTTTTTTCCAGAAGACAGAGTAAAAGTATAATATTTTAAGAAAATATTCTCTCATTCTAACCTCGCCTACCGAGGTATTGATAGAAAAAAAACAATCTTATAGTCAGCATTTCTTATACCATTGCATTAAACATTATGTGGATCTCTATTCAGCTAAAGCTAGTCTGATTATTTGTCATCCCAATGCAAACAGGTGGTGATTAAGGACAATCTCCTCCTGCAGTCTGGATTAAGGCACTGATCACCACCTATTCTTCAGATCAGGACACAGAGCAAAAGGTCCCATGACACCAAAACTCTCCCCCCGAATTACAGTATTTATCTGGAAAGGCATTTCACTTCCCATTAGAGCCATGTAGTTCCACGTGCAATTCCACTACCTGTCCTACCTTACAATGAGATGCAAAGCAAAAAGACGCCTCACTCACTCTATACAATAGGTAACGACGAGAGCGACAAGATCATTTTGGCCAGAATAAACCTATAAGCCTAGAAACATTGCTAGTTTGACTATATTTCGGAATCCACTGAGTATCCCACGATGGAAGACCTTCACAAACCTTCTTTATTAAAATCATAAACATCTCCAATGGCCTTAAGAGGCCTCAATCATTTCTTGTTTTTTTGTCATGTAATTCCATTCTTGGACAGTTTCTGTTCTCAGTCAGATTTTCTCTTGCGCACCATAGTACTTTTATTTTCTGTAAGCACTAAACATTCCCGTCCACTAACAAGGCTAGAAACTCGCTGAAGCAATTCTACAGTCACACACAGTCCATTAAACCATTCATCCCGTCCCCACCCCTGCCTTATATACTCCTTGGCAGGTCATATTTCTCCAAAAATACTCTTGTAAACATTTTCACTTTCTCATTACCTAGTGCAATAAAAACCCTGTGCTCCTTTTTGCAGGACAAGGACCATGTTAAAGCTACCCCCAAAAACCTGCAACAGGGTAATATAGGTATCAAACACAACTGGCACAATCTTTAAAATGGCACAATAAAAGCATTTGAATTGATCAGAGGAAACATGATATCATTTCGCTAGTGTAGGTTGATGTCGATAAGCAGTTTCGGAAACAAGATGAATCTTGTTCGACTAACTATAGACAATTCCTGAAAAATAAAATCGAATGATCACGATGCGTTTTCCCATCATGCAATTAATCAAATGTAAGATTCAAAGCAAGACGTTTCAAAAGGCTGGCCATTGAAATTAGGTTTGGGACCACTCCAAGTCTACTGATTACTTACCATAGGTTAACCAGATTTTGATCAATTACACATTCAAAAAGTATAGTGTACATAATGTTGTGGGTGTCTGATAGGCCTATCAGTGTGACAATCCAAGACAACCATTTTGGAGGCTTATCGACCAGCCATTAGAGGCTATTTAGACTCCTTCCCTACGGAGTGTGAACAGTTCAAATATATTGTTTTAAAGTGTGCCAAAAGTAGTACATGTTGCTATGCAACATTTTGGCTCTCCTCTTCTCCCTGCCGTAGAGCAACAACTGTCACCCACAAGACCCATTGTCCACGTCCTTAAATCCTCCGATGGAGCAGGAAGTACTTCTTTAAAACAGTCATATCTAGGTGGCTCCATAAGCTTCTCATGAATTCCTATAACGTTTCAAGTGCAGATGCAATAAGCCAGCAGACATTTTCATATTAGTTTCATTCAATAATTTACACGTACATTTTGAACGATGAAAGGAAGCTGTAAGCTGGGTGTTGAAGTCCTCAATCGTGCCGCAGTAAAACAATGTTATTCACCGGCACCACTTTGCAGTCCTCACCACTGTGCTAAGCTCTTCTCAACATGTTTCTACTGTCCTCCACCCAAGGTGAAAGACAGGACAAGCCTAGGTTTCACCAACCTGGATCAAACACAGATCAAAATGGATGACTCCAAAGAGAACAAAATATAGAAATTTCCCCTTCCTTGGATTATTAATTATATTTCTTCAGGCAACTGCAGCTGTTGTTTCTTTTATGTATGCGCATTCATTAAGTGCTCTGTTGTTGATTTGTTTTTCCTTTAGATTCTCTGTATACATTTTGCATGCAATCTTTGCGTTACAGCGTGTTTGTGTCGCTAACATTTTCCATTAATCAGTCTGTGCTGCTGTGATCTATTGTTAGAAAACGCTAAGTTTGCAAGGACTAGCTGGTTTGTCAGTGTCTGAGGTGAATCTGTGTTGCATTCGAGATCAACATCACAAGGTGAGTGAAAACAGGGTGCATCTGTGTTTGCGTGTATTTGAATGTGTAATTCATGTTTGTATGTCCGTCCACCAAGCGACACAGGCATCGCATTGGCTGCTAACTGAAGGTGATATCATCCTACTTATAAGGGTGACCCATCGACATCAAAAAGCCCTTAATGTTTTCACCAGTTGCATGGAAAACCAGAACCCTGAAGTGACAGGATGAGGTAAAAAAAAGAAATCACATGCTTGGTTTTCCCCTAAATAAAATCTTCATCTGATTAGCTGCTTGGTATGTGCTCAACTCTTCAAAGTTTTTGTGTTACCATGTTGCTTAGTGCAGTGTCTGATCTGTTTAAAAGTTCCTAACTTTCTTTCAATAGGCCAGGAAAATCTCTTTGTTTTATTAAAGCCACACTACATGCAGCAAGGGCTCTTAAATATTTTTGGCCCGTGACCCAATTTACATATAAAAAGTTATGTGGGATCACTATATTTAAAAAGTGATCTATTCAATTACTAATGTTCAGTTTCTAAATTGGATCTTTGACAATCAATCAAAAAATTGTATTACATTAATTTCTAATGATATTTCCATCTTAATATGTAAGGTTGGAAATGTATTTAGAGAGATCAGGCAGCAATTCTGTATGATCTTCTGTGTGGAAAATAATATTATCATTGATGATCTGTCAGTAATGACACCAAAAAGTTTAACTTTGTGCATTTTAAACTATGTCTTAAAGAAGAGCCAAAATACCAAGAACAGTCTGGAGAAAACGACCAGCTGTCTCAGGTCTAAACAAAAGTTTTTCCATATTCAAATGAGAGCTTTCTCAACAATGCCTATGTCTGTTCAGCAGGAAACTGCGCACTTCTTATACTCCCTGCCCTGTTACAACACACTGCTGTGTGTGTGTGTGTGTGTGTGTGTGTGTGTGTGTTTGTGTGTGTGTGTGGGTGTGTGTGTGTGTGGGGGGGGGGTAGGTGGGTGAGTTTGTGTTCATCTCACTTCCCTGTATGTTCTGCAAGCATGGCTTTTTGTGCTGAGATATTCCCTTTGGGAAGAGGGGTTGAGGAGCAGAGAAATAACGCGGGATAGAAAGAAAATGTGTCAGTGGATGTATCAGAGATAGAAGTCTGAGGTTGTTCGCTGCCCCATTCACTCAAAGGCCATCTGCAAACCCCTCCCCTTCCTGCCCCTGGGCCACATCCCCCCGGCCTCCGACCTCACATCCTGGCATCAGAGTTCCCTCCAACCCTGCCTCATCCTCCTCTTCATCCTGCTCGTCCTCCTCCACCTCAGCGATGTCTGCATCCACAACATCCCCATTAGCCGCCACCTCCGACTCTGGGCTGACTGTGTCCAACAGTGAGTGAGTTCTGAGCGGGTCCTTGCGCTCCGGGTACAGCCTCTGCTCCAGGGACAGGCTAGAGGGGGTCAGGGATTTTAAATCGGTTTCGAAAGGGACCACCGACCCGGGTCCAGCTGCTCCCAGGGCCAAGCTCAGGCCAACACCAGCCGCCACTCCCACACCGGCCCGGTAGACTTCCATACCATCAGGTAGCATGGACTTGATCTTGGGCAACCAGCGTTTGCGGACTCGCCGTGCGTTGGTGCACATATCGGCGGCAATCACATTCATTTCACTCTCTTTAAAGTTGGGAGCAAAGTTCTGACAGTAGACTGGATAAAGAAAGCAAGAACAAGACTGTGAATGTTTTCTTTCTTTTAAAAATCCGAAGCCATTTTCCCTGCGGCTATGTGAATAGCTGATTGTTTTGTAATAGAAAATACTATTTGCTGGAACAAGTCACAAAAAAAATATTCCAATGTAATCAAACATCCATAAAATACTAAATGATTGTTCGTTCATATCCTGAACTTTCCCATAGCTAAATACTAACCTGGAACACAACATCATGAATCTTCATTTAAAATCCCCAAAAACATTTACAATAGATTGAGTTTAAAACCATATCAGTCAACAAGACACTGACGTCACCCCTGAACAATGTTTAAATGCATGGAACTCACGTTTGACGGCGTTGAGTACACGGCTGTCCAGAGGTTTCCTACTGGGATCACTGGTAGATGAGCGGATCCCAGTACCACAGCTGTTAGCCAGGGTGTTCCTGCAGGTACACACAACCAACAGCAGAGGGCAATATTGACATCAAACCCATAGCTATCCCCGTACACGCCTCAACATAACTACGGCAATCTGATATGATATTTCAGTGTGGTTCTGAATGACCCTGTGTACTGTAGGTCTCTTGAGTTGTGGGTTAAATTTCCATGGGGGGGACAGAATGCAGATGTTTGCAAGTTGAACTGGAAAAAAACATCTACTATGATTACTTTGTAAAACAAACAAATCATCAGGAAAGCTACACTAACAACTTCTCAATCTGGGCCACATCTAAAATGTAAATAATATGATTATTAATTAATACCTTTAACTTTGGCTTACCTGTCGAAGAAGGTGGCAAGCAGGCGACGCAGTAGAACTTTGTGTTTGATGCCGGCACACAGGTGACAGTTCATCAGCTGACCTCGTGTCATGAACACAGATGTGCCTTAGGTGTGAGAAAGAGCTCCAGGTGTTATTTAGGTTTTCCCACCATGCTTCTGTCACTACCAACTCTGCAAATATCTTTACTGGCATTCAAACTTTATTCGGTTGTAACCTGACCCTGTCACCTTGGCAGAGTTCTAGTACCTAATCACATTTAATAATTTATATTTACAAAGTATTGAATACAAATTGCAAGTGAACCTGAACGTAACTGAACTCAATACAACATTAATTCATTATATCCAATAAATCAATCAATAGCAAACCTTGCTACATCAAAAAACTGGTCTGAAAACTGAAAATATATGGTAATCTAATATATGGTCATATATATGAAAAACTGTAACATCATATTAAATATCATTAACTCTTGATCTCTGGTCTCCTTTAACCAGGATTTATTAACCATCCATCTCTGGTCTCATTTAACCAGTATTCATTATCCCTCCATTTCTGGTCTCATTTAACCAGTAATCATTAACCCTCCATCTCTGGTCTCCTTTAACCAGTATTCATTAACCCTCCATCTCTGGTCTCCTTTAACCAGTATTCATTAACCATCCATTTCTGGTCTCATTTAACCAGTATTCATTAACCCTCCATCTCTGGTCTCATTAACCAGTAATCATTAACCCTCCATCTCTGGTATCATTTAACCAGTATTCATTAACCCTCCATCTCTGGTCTCATTTAACCAGTATTCATTAACCCTCCATCTCTGGTCTCATTAACCAGTAATCATTAACCCTCCATCTCTGGTCTCATTTAACCAGTATTCATTAACCCTCCATCTCTGGTCTCCTTTAACCAGTAATCATTAACCATCCATTTCTGGTCTCATTTAACCAGTATTCATTAACCCTCCATCTCTGGTCTCCTTTAACCAGTAATCATTAACCCTCCATCTCTGGTCTCATTAACCAGTATTCATTAACCCTCCATTCAACCTACCTCCTACCAGCTCCAGTTTCTCCCCCGGGTCTCCTTCGGTGTAGAGCTTGGGGTGGCAGCGGTAGCCGATCTGGCTGATGAGGCTGGCAGGAAGGGCAACCAGGTCCCTGCGTATCAGCACACATGAGCGGCTCTCCAGGGACAGTGGCATGGCTGCCATCTCTGGCTTGTCCTGGACTAGAGAGGGACACGGGGAGACATGTGGTTTACCTCTGTGGTGGAGAACTGAATTCACAGGGACAATATATGGACAGGAGCATTTCAAAGCCCTGGTTGAAATTCAGAGACAGACATCAGGGCAGAGGGAAGTGCACACCGAGTCATACTACCCAGCTCCTACATATTACAAGGAGAAAGCTCAAGAGGATTTAACATCAGCCTACACAAGGTTGAAGTGATCTCCATTAAAAGTGAGGGTTTTAAATAAATTATTCAAGGCATATCAGAGCAAAGTTCCAGATAAGCAATGTGCCATATCAGCAACTTGAGGGACACCGGGGGAAGTGTTGGTGCTTTCAAACTGTGGATTCATTTCCCACCCAAACCTTCCCACTGACCTCTATGACTGAATGCAGACACGCGTGCACTTGCATACAAACGCGCATGCACGCACGCACGCACACGCACGCACGCACGCAGACACACGCGCACACACACACACATTTGTTCTTCTATCTTTGTGGGGCCTTGAAAACTGATTTTGACCTACAACATTCCCTATTTTGTAGTTCCCTATTTCCAAGCCCTAAACCTAACCCTTACCCTTAACCTAACCCTAACCTCAACCTCAGTAACCTAACATTAGTGCCTAAATTGAAACTTTCCTAACCCCTAACATTAACCCTAACCACATCACATTTATGCCTAAACCTAATCTAACCCCAAGTCTGACTATTCTTCCTTTGAAACCGAGGACTGGCCAAAGGTCCTTATTTTGCAAGACATTTGATGTTGTATATTAAAAACAGGAACACACTCATATTTCAAATGGATTTCATGACATATCTTAAACTCTCCACGTTCACAAAGCTGTCCAATAGCAATGCTTTGAACATTATGAACCAGTGCGGTAGAAACAGCGCATGTTTGGCGTGTATGCGAACCATGATGAAGGCACCACTGAGCACCTGTAGCTATAATCAAGGAGCTGTTGTTGGTCATGGTGTACAGTAACTATAATCTATTACAGTTTTCCCATATGCCTACAGAAAGAGCAATGTACTATAAGCTTGACAATGTGTAAAAAAAACAGGAATTAAACCATATTAGATATCAGCTTCTTCGACATACAAGAAGAAAATCCAATCCCAAGTCAGGAATATAAGTCTCAAGACGGGCTACCAATTACATGACCATCCGCGACCATGACTGTATTGTCCACTACACACAACTCAATGACAGAGCAGCAACCTGAATTTACCGTCTTATTTATGACATGCATTATAGAAAATTAATTTGACATTATTTATAAAAGATCTGTTTGTGATTCTATAATGCCAATTTAAAGGACAGCCTTGCAGACCCGCCCGCACGTGTCACCTGAGAGAACAGTACCAATCGAATCCATTATCCAGCTCACATTCAACATCCAGTAATATGCTTCTTCAAAATCGCTGTTTAAAAAACGTTCTCCATGATTGTTCTTACCTGTGTGATCCCATACAAACTGAATGAACAGAATAACAGATATTTTCTTTTTTAGGACTTGATTGAAAACAAAATACCCTTTGAAAAATGTGTACAACATGTAGGCAACTTCACCAAGAGATTTGAGGGAAACAAATCCAGCTCTTTACTCTGAAAGGCAAACATCCTATGGATTGTGTCAGGATTAACCCACTTAGTGGGAATTGTAACATGGATATATTACAGGCATGGTGACAGTATAATGGTTTGGACTGACAGTCACAGGGACCAGTGTTTGAGCCAGACACAAACCCCTAATTCACTACATTCATGTCAGGCAGTGGAGAGCATTCGTGAAAGCCCAGTTGAGTTTTAGTCACAGTACAATTTTCAGATGCATAGATCTAAAGCTTCCATTATTGATGTGATAAAATATATAGCACTCTACTGAAATATTCAAACCTATTCTTAATATGCTGAAATTCATCAGCTTCTATTCAGCTTAACTTCAAATAAATTCCACTATCTTGGAATAATGTTTCTAGGTTTCAGATTTTCCAGTTTCCAACTGTAATGATAGGAGCTGTGAAGTAGGTGGATAATATCAAAGTTATACAAGGGAAATAGCTGTAGTGAAAAAGGTAATATTCCTTTGATGTGTATTTTACATAGTAAAAAGTATGAAAATGCCCTTTATACTGTATCTATGAATAGGGTATTAACAATTTCAGCTCGCTTTTGTGGGATACATTTTTTTGCCTGCCTTGTGACATGACCAGGTGGTAAATTAGGTAGTAGTGAATATAATACCATTCTCTATCAGACAACTGAGAATAATTGCTGTTTCAAAAACATTATCTGACAGAAAAAATGAGTAGCAGCTATACTATTATACTCAACATGTGACCAAGTAGTTTAATGGTAAATAGCAAGAGGTGCAATATAAAAAAAACTGTTTATGCTTACCTCCGTATGGGTTGGCTGAGCGGCCGTAGATCTGACTGTAGGCTTCTTCTGTGATTCCGTCGAACGGCTCTTCCTCAAACTCCTCATCTTCGTTCTGATAGGAGGTGGGACTGTCTGTGGTTGGCAGGCTGGACGCGCCAGGACTGGACCTGTCCCCCCCTGCCACTGGACTAGGCTGCATCCAGGGGAAGATAGTGGTCCCCCCCGCTGCGTAGAACAACGAACTCCCTCTCGAAAGACGCCCACCCAGTTCAGAGGACGTGGGCCCTCTCTTTTGGTGACTCAGACTGGGCAACCCGAGCGAGGTCGGATCGCACCCCTCTAGTTTTATCTTCCGCGTGGGCGGAACCAGGGATGAGGACCAGCCCGGCTGCCCCAGGACGGACGTCCCTGCCCCGGCCGGGTTGTTGTTGCTGGGGCTCTGCGGCTCAGAGCCAGGCTGCTGCTCCTCCACAGTGGTCGTCTGAGAGTCACAGTGGGGCGAGTTGGCCTTAAACATCAGGTCCATTCCCCTCTCCACAATATGCTGGATCTGAAGGTAGCCGGCGGTGTACATCACGACCAGCTGCTCGCTGGCGGCCATGGTCAGCTTGCCTGTGTAGCAGAAAGATAATATCTGCTGGAAGCAGGTGGGCGTCACGGACGACGGCAGCTCAAACTGGTTCTTGGACGAGCTGCTGAAAAGGTCCCGGAAGTAGAGGCTGCTGGCGGCTAAAACGGCCCGGTGGGCCTTGAAGGCCTGACCTTTGACTAGTATGGAGACATCGCAGTACTGGCCAAGCAGACGCTGCTCGTTGAGGGAGCCCAGCACGGTGCTGCCAAAGTTGGGGATCTCCACGTGGAGCAGCTGGGACATGATGGACGAAGAGGAGCAGGCGGAAGAGGAGGGGGTTCAGAGAGTCACCGCGGACGAGGCCAGCCAGAGGGACATCTGTAAGAAGACAGAAGGATAAATCAGACCAATGTAAGTAGAGACAGAGCATTGAAGAGACGACGAGGAAACAGTTCAAACAAGAACACTGATTGATTTCAGTGAGGACAGAATAGAAACATGCTGATTGGTTCACATGTCTTGATTATCTGTAAACATATGCTGTAAATACCATGATCATCATTCAGGCTGACATCAGTGAAAACATGGAATCTGCAGAAATAAGGTATGAAACCGTTCATTTAATAATTATATTTAGTCAGATGCGGAATTCAAATCAAGTGAACTGAATTATACTAACAGCAGCCAGCCTAACTTTGAAAAGACACAACTCAAACTCCCTTCAGAATAAAAGACAGTAACAGCCGGACAATCTACCCAGACTATTCGCTCCTTCTTTTCAGGATTCTCATCTAGTTGTTTTTTGGCTAGCCCACATACTAGTTTCATTGTTAAGCAATGCTGCAGAAAGGTTTCCAGGAATACAAACTGAAGTGTCACCCCCTATCCCCCTCCACACACACACACACACACACACACACACACACACACACACACCCTCGCCTCATTCCCTTACCTCCCTCCCTCACTCACTCAGATATTTCTGACCTGAATGACTCAGTCCCCAGGAAAGCGGACTGGACACAACATGAAGCTTTCACACGCCAGCAGCAGAAAATAAAAAAGCGGGAGGCAGACGAGGGAGATAAAGCACTCTGATGTACTCTTTTTCAAAGCTCCACTCTCCAACTGTCTTGGCATCTCTGTCTCTCTCCGAGCCCAGAGCTTTTCTCCCTCCCCTTGTTTTTTCTCCCTGTCAAAGCTTTTCTCACTCACTTTTTACTCTCTCACTCTGCTTTTACTCTCTCACTCTGCTTTCACTCTCTCACTCTGCTTTCACTCACTCACTCACTCACTCACTCACTCACTCACTCACTCACTCACTCACTCACTCACTCACTCACTCACTCACTCACTCACTCACTCACTCACTCACTCACTCACTGGAATTCAACAAGTGCTGCTGCAGCTGGAGAGACAGAATGAGAGAGAGGGCGAACACATCAGTAATGATAGGAGTGGGAGGTGCTCTATCTGCAATCAATGCAGCACCTATACATATGTCGCAGGGGGAGCGAGGGATGGAGCGAAACACAGAGGGAGGGAGAGACACAGGCTACAGTTTCAAAGACGGGGAATGGGTGAGGGATGGAGGGGGGTGGAACGAGACAGGGAAAGTCATTTAAGGACAGCGAGAGTAAAGAAGTAAGGACATCAAGTTGGAGCAACTTGAGATCCTGTCTGAACCCTTACAACGTACTATCTGATTTTAAGAGAACTTTCCATACACGTTTTCTCATGGATAAAAATGGTCCGAAAGTTACTTTTTGGACCCGAAGAACTACATTCTGTAGACGAGGTGCTCCTGTTTCGTCTGAGGCTTTTATGGAGTGACTGACGTGGGTTGAAACACAACATGCTCTAGAATGCCGGAGAAGTAGAGAAGATCCTGGTCAAATCACAAAAAGGGGCTGCTGTCAAAACCTGCTGGATTTACGTCCAAGCAATCCTCAGAAGAAATGAGAGCATAACATGGTAAAGGAAGTGAATGGAATGATAGAAAGGAAGAAAAGAAGTTAAGAGGGAATTGTCTTAAACGTGAAGTTGAAAGTAACACCCAGTCATTTTCTCAAAAATCTCCAATTTGATGCAAGAACTTATTGAGAATCTGACTCACAAGACCAGCTCATAGCAATACCACTAGCTTTTCTCTATGACGTAAAAGACTGAATTTGCAAGCATTTTTGTGCAACTATCCCAGTGTGACTGTTAAAAAACTGACTGGTGGGGATTTCTAACAGACGTGAGCAGCAAATGTCCCTGGTTCCTGACGTGCTGACAGTGTTAAACGTTTACACATAAATGCAGATGTGTCCTAAAATGTGCAGTAACTACCTGTGGGTACACAACACAAAATTGTACCTGCAACCACCAGGTAATATGCCACACTCAAGCCAAGTATAGCCAATACACCATGGGGAAAAAAGCTTATTGCAAATATGTCTGTGGGCTGATTTGGAATGGATCAGCTGCCCTAACTCTAAACAGTGATGGCAGGTATGAACCCAGGGACTTTAGTGTACTACTTTGTACAGACAGGGGTCGCCCTCTGTTCTTGTATGGTTACATGGTTGGCACTGTGCAGGGCTCCTTGACCCCTTTATGGTGTAAACGACAAGAAAAACAAAAACAGACATCACTGAGTTTGAAGGAAAGCCCTGGTAAAGGTAGACAGCACCTTACCATATTGTGAACACAAAACATCGACAGAGTGCATGCAAGTGAAAGAGTAAGACAGTGGGGGGTGGGGCCATATTAACCATGTTTTACAATATAGTTAGAGAATTTCTCTGACCTCTACATAATACAAAGTGAAACATGACACCTTTCTGCAACTAACACCGGATAAAACAACTAACAAATTCAACATGGCATGTGCAAAATGTCAGGGTCCCTTTTGGACAATTCTAAAATCATTCTTAAAAAGATGATAATTAGCTCATCCTGCTGGCCACGGGTTCGATGCAGGTCATGGCTTCTTTAACTTTGCATGGAGCTCCAGCGTGAGAAAATGTGAATTGGTACCACGCTACACTGGATAAGCGAGTAGATAAGTTGGACTAATGTACCTCGTTCCGTCGCTATCCAGTGTCTATTTTGACTGAGATGATTGCTAAGACCCAGAAAGTTGAAATGACTCAATTTGTCAGGTGAAGTGAAATGCATGGTTTAACTACTCAAAACTCCATACATTCTAATCTTTTAGACTGTGATGGTTGTTCGGCCTGGTCTCTTTTCTGGGCAAATAGGGTTTCTGTAAATACTTCTCAGTTGGGAAAACAGTGTAAATCGAAGCAGAATTGCTTGGTAAAATGTTCACCTGAGGATGAGTGATCCAAAACTTAGAAAGGGGGTAAAAACTGGGTAAAACTGGAGCATACAAAATACAGGCCTCTACTGACAGGGAACTGAAATCCCAGTCGCTTGTGTGGCATCTGAGTGTATGGGTGCCTACATTACCGCTGACTGTATGTGGTTTCAAAATAATATAAATATATATATATATATTCATAAAATAATGTGTGATGATGTACCTGTCCAGTTTCAAATAGCACATTTGAACTTAAAATGCCAAATTTATCCCAAAATATTTGGTTGCATGTTTCCTGTTTTTTATACTTGTATACTTGTATTTTATACTTGATGCCCCCCCCATTCCTTGCACAGTAGTGATGATGTCTTTATCTAAACGAAAACACAGACCCATTAATTACCTGCGATTACACAAGTCTGTCTGTCAGCTAGCATGCTGAAGCATTACAACACATTCCTCCATATCTCTCCTTTCCTCTCCCCACTTTCCCTCAGAGTCGCTTACTGCCAATTAATGCACAAAGGGCTGCAATGCAGTGAGTCTCGCGCGCCACAGAAGAGAGTGAAGCATGCTGGGTATAGTCTACAAACATGCATGTACGTGCCAGCCTAGACAGAGAGGGGGAGGGGAAGCCAGAAAATGTTGAGTCAGGGAGACGGGACGACACAGCACTGCGCACTGCTCACCAGCTTTCAAACCCCCCCCCCCCCACTAAGTTTAGACTTTGCACATATCTGATAACGAATATAAAGAAATGAACTCCATAAACCCTGCCATCTTATGTCAGGCTAATCTCAGTTGATCCAGAAATCCAATCTTGCGTTATTTGGTCAGAAGCACCATTTTGTTTACATAGTCTTTCCACGTGAGATTAATTCCCTGTTGGTGGCTGGCTTTTCGATAGAGAGAAAGGAATGAAAAGTGAATGCGCTGAAACGCCAGTGTGTATAGGTGTGTCTGTGTATACACATGAACATGTGTACAATTGTGTCAAACAACCAAGTGCTCGCATACCTCAAGCCATTGCTCCAGTAGGTGTGTATCGAGAATTATGTCGTTATGTGTCTCTTGTGTTATGTCAGTGTAGTTTAGGAAATGGGGGATTGGATTACAATGCGGTTTCTTATCCTATCAACTTTACTGGAGTGTGTTTGAGAAATCTGAAATCAGTGGGCTGGTTATTTGTAGTAGCAGACTGGAGTATTACAGTATTCAATGCAGGCTTGTTGACCCTATGGTACAGGTCACCCCTACTCCAAACACACACAGCACTGACATCATACAAGTATAGCAAACATTCACAAACTACCCATATCACACAATACACGTTTAAATGCACAGCCCCGTTTTAATGTTTGTAATGTGTGTTGTTGTATCAGCCTGTGGTCCCTGGAGGATGTACATGAGGCAGAGGCAAACATGCTGCTATAACGACGGGCCTATACGATCTCAATATGAACAATCCTGCTCTATAAATATTCAGATACTGCAGTTGTTCTCATGTCGAAAGTGTAACAGACGACACATTTCATCCACGTTGTTGAGACGGCCAGCTCCCTGGCAACAGTTCTACCAATCGGGACGGAGCGTCTGCCTCAACTCTCCGTCTGAAGGGAGCATTTTAGGATGCACTGAGAGAGAGAGTGAGAGAGAGAGAGGGAGAGAAAGAGGGAGAGGACTGGCTGAGAGCTTATACTGTAGGTAGTTACAATACAAAGTCAGGCTTTGTTTGACTACTCCCCTGAGAGAAGTTGTCTGTGTAAAGTCAATGTCAGAAGATGTCTGTTCGTCATTGAAATTGGTTTACGAATCACAGCTTATGTAATCTGGATACAGCAATTTGCTTTTTAATGTAATTAATATTTTCTATTTTTTTGTACAATCTAAAGCAGACGCCTAAGTGGCAGTCACTTTTAATGGAAGGTTTGGAATAGGACTGTATGAAAGTTCCAGCTAACTCTAACTTCAAGTTGTTTCCATAATGGCTATATACAGTTTTCAAAACAACAGCAGCAAAAGCTGAGGGTGCAAAACATACCAATATATTTTCAGACAACACAACATCCATTTTTCCTACCTAGTTAGGTAGACTCGTTGCTGTAACTAACTATCCAGTTTCCTATTTCCAACCTAAACACTAACAACTCAATGATCTTCCTGTTAGCCCTTAAACACAGGTTTCTGACAGTGTAAGTCCTGTAGTGGTACACTCCTCAGGGGAGGCCACGCAGACTTGTGTTCCTGGTAGCATCGAGGAGGGCTGAGGCGGGGGCTGCGCTAATGGACTGCAAGTGGGTGTAGGAGGTAAACAAACCAACAGTCACAGCAGCCGCCACGTCAGCCCAGCTGACAATGACAGCGAGACGGCAGGGCTTGAAAAAGCGACTCAAACACATCGATTACACAAGTGTTTTTCTGTTGCAAAAAATAAAGAAATAAACTGAGAAAGAATTTCTCAAGGTGGTGTTTCGAAGTGGCAGTTAGCAATGTTTGTTAGTTAGTTAGCGAGGTAAGTCAGAATCACTTCCTTAAAATAAGTTAACTCGCAAAAAGAAAAGCCCTCATACTCAAATCTGGCCCTCGAATCCATTTTTCATTAAAACCCTCTAATCCAGCAATTATTTAGACCTGGGACACCAGGTGGGTGCAATTAATGAGGAGGTAGAACAGAAAACCAGCAGGCTCTGGCCCACGTAGGGTAAGATTTGAGTATCCCTGTAAGGAATGGCCATGACCTTGGATTCGATGCTTCTGGTCCACTCTTCTAAAAGAGTATAAAGCTTCGGAAGAATCTGCCGGTGTGCCCCTTAGTAAGAGGATCTCAAACTTCACAGTATCTGGCCGTCTCTAATGAAATGAAGGTAAATCAAACCTGATCTCAATCATATAGTACTACTGTATTCATATTACTGTTTCTTCTACATAGTAAAATAACAGTATATTATATTAACAAAGTATAATGTTATGGTAAAATCAAGTAAAAAACAAATTTCCTTTGGGGGGGTCTGTGTGGTGTAGTGGGCTAAGTCATTGCAGGACAGTCTACAACATGATAGTCAGTGGTTCAAGCCTGACTGTGGCAGAGGTGGAAATTCACTTGAGTAAAAGAGTACTTGAGTACCTTTCTGAGTTCACAAGTTTTGGGAAGTCCCTACATCTACTTAAGATCAAAATTATCAGGTAAAGGGAATTCACATCTTACCGGTGACCATGATTGATATTTTCTTTACTTTTTCTATTTGTTTAATAGGTTACTGTTAAGATATCAACTCTCTTTACCTGGTCATTTTGGTCTTAAGTATGGACTTCCCAAAACTTGTGAACTCAGAAAGGTACTCAAGTACTCTTTTACTCAAGTAAATACCCACCTCTGACCGTGGGGTCTTTGACTTTCCCCGGACCTCCCGCATGAGGCAGTGCAAATTGGCATAGTGCTGCTCAGGATTTGAGTTAGATAAATCACATTATCTATCCTGCCATGTCGCTCTTCACTGATTCCTTGTGTCCAGATCGGGTGCCTGTAAATTCAAAAGCCACTGGAATATTTTTTTGTGTTATGTTTGGCGAAAGGTAAACACTGCATTCCAGCATAAGCACCTTATTCCATGTGAAACAAAGTGGTGGGAGTATCATGGGTTGGGCCTGTTTTGCTGCATCTGGACCAGGATGGCTTGCCATCATTGATTGAACAATGAATTCTGCGTTATATCAGTGAATTCTAAAGGCAAATATCAGGACATCTGACTGTGAACTGAATCTCAAGAGAAGGTGGGTCTTACAGTAAGACAACAACCCTAAGCACACAAGTCGTTCTACCAAAGAATGGTTAAAGAACAAAAACTTAAATGTTTTGGAATGGCCAAGTAAAAGTCCTTAGTTCAACCAAAATGTTGTGGAAGGAACTGAAGCAAGCAATTCTTGTGAGGAAACCAATCAACATTCCAGAGTTGAAGCTGTTCTGTATGGAGGAATGAGCTAAAATTCCTCTAAGCTGATGTGCCAGACTGACCAACAGTTACCAGAAAGGTTTAGTTGCATTTCTTCATTTCCACCTATAGACCACAGTCTCACTCAGTCAACAATGCACAGCTGTTTCCCATTTATTTATTATTTATCAACATAGCATATATCCCTGTGGGTGTTGTAGTGAAGATGTGGATCAATGTCTATATGTTATGTGTATGGAGGTGTAGCGTTATTTGTGTTGAACGGTTTTTTTAGTCAACAAAGTGCCCTTTATTTTCAGAGTGTTTTTTGTGAGTAAAACACAGTTTACTCTTCAACTTCACATTTGTCTGTTCTTCCTACACCGAATATATCCTTGTGACAGATACTAAAAGCAAAGGTTCACAAACGTTTGAGCACCACTGCATATGAGCTCAGTGGACACCCCATTCCAAAACCATGGGCATTAATATAGAGTTGGACCCACCTTTGCGGTTATGATAGCCTCCACTTTTCTGCAAAGATTTTAGAGTGTGTCTGTGGGAATTTATGCCCACTCAGCCAAAAGTCCTGCCTCACAATCACGGTTACAATTCATCCCAAAGGTGTTCAATGGGGTTGAGGTCTTGGCTCTGTGCAGGGTTAACAAACTATAGAGCAACACTGTATATAGGGCGGCAATGTGGCCTAATGGTTAGGGCATGAGGACCCTGGTTCCATTCCCCACAAACTGCCATGTTGAAACCTCTGTCATTCTGTTTGTGAGCAAGACAGTTAAACCTAATTGTTCCAGGTCGTTGCTATGAATAAGAACTGTTTCTTAGTCATCTTACCTAGTTTAATAATGGTAAAAGAAAATAAACTACATCAGGTATTTTTTCCCATCCATTCAGGGAAATATGTCTGTGTCTGCTAGCGTGTGTAAGGGGGGGCATTTGCAACATGCATTGTTTGTGTATGGAAGGAAGGATGACTCCCATGTGATCTTAAAAAGGTCAATCGTTTTACGGAACTAATCAATCCAAATAACAGCTACAGTTTGTATCAAAGACCTTGTGACAACCAGGTTTCAACCATTAACACACAACATGTGAGCATGGCCAAACAACTAGGGCAGTCATGGAGAAAACATCAAGTACTTTAGCTAAATTAGCTTTACTAGATCGAAACTTTTATCTAAATTATCTCATAAGCTCATCACAGAATGCTTAATGTGAATATTGGTAGTACCAAAATTGCCGTAGCAATATGAGCTAGCACCAATATCCAGTAAAAGCAATGTTGCCAGGGACAGTTTTTCCAGGCAAATTATTTGCGGTTTGCTACCCTCTTGTGTAAGTATTACATAAATCAAAGCCACCAGAGGAGCAGAGAGGTAACATGGCCTCTTTTGTGACTTGCTGTTTTGGCTCGTCCTTATTCCATGCAAACGAGTCCTCGTCATTTACATACACGCTGCCAATTGTGTGACCTTGTGTCCGACAAGTGATCCTCAACAATACGGAGGCCTGCGATGTCACAAGCACAAACAGGGATGTTGTTTCCATTTGGTTTGAGCTAATGGGAGTTGTGTGAGCGTAAGGGCCTGCGTAGGCATGCGTGTCAGTGTGTGTACAGTAGAACGGAAAGGGGAAACGTGTAGGTGTGTGTGTGTGTACTTGAGTAGGACATATCTGCATCCTCTGCAGCTAAGAGGACTCTATAACTCAATGTAAACAAAAAACTGCAGTGTTCCTGCGTGATTGAGTCACCTGTTCTTAAGGACGGGCCGCCCTGATTCTAGATGAGTCAGCGGGAGAGCGGGCGAGAGATGAAGGGAGAGAGGAACACGATTAGAAATACAGACAAACAGCGAAAGTGAGTAAGACAGAAAGGGTGAGGAAGAGATACATCATGAGAAATAAGAAACACACACTGCGACGGGAAAGTGAGGGAGTGAGCAAAAGAGGAAAAAAAGAGAAGGACAGAGTGAGGGAGTTAAAAGCAGCTTCTGCACGTAGCCTCCAACATAATCTACTGGAAGTAAATGACATCATGTAATGCATGTCTGGCAGCAGAGTGGGGAAACATGGCTCTTAAATTGCAGAATAAAATGAGGACACATCATTCAGCATCACTGGTCTATGTCAGTGCACTGCTGGACAGCAAATGTACACAACATCACTGCATGATTTACACTGAATCTATTGTAAAGGAACTATTGAGTTCTACATCCAGGATGGTCCATATGAGTAAATACACAAGGCCAACATGAGAATGCAAAATGATCATGAATAATTTCTAAATTATGTGTCCATGTGTCCTAGAAATCTATGCTCTGGTATGCAGTTTTTGATTTGTTTTAGTAGTGTATATATAAAAGTAAGACATTTTTGCCACTACAGAGAGTAGGTGGTCATATTGTTTCACAATATTGAACAAGACAGAAATGTAGGCATTAGCACAGTACAGAAAATGTATACTGCATGTAATGTATTCTATTGTAGAGTTTAATGCAGTACAGTAGTAAAACAGGGCAAAGTGGGGTAAATTGAGACAGTGGGTTAGTAGATCCACCACCTGTATCTGGGCAACCATAAGCAATTTTTGTGACTCAAAATTTAGTTTGCATGCTCAATTTAATCTTGCTGTAGAGGGAAGAACCCTGTGGATAAAGTGGTAAGCATATTTCTTCACAAAGTTTATTTTTGGTATATCAGGTATAATCCATCTCACATCTAAAGTAATTTTGTCTGAGTAGAAAAAGTTAAATCAGATATGTTGATGAACTGGTAGTGTGTAAAAATATGTGAATTATCAAAAGTGTAGCTCTGGGTTGCTAGACTAAGCACTTTTCCCAAAATGGTGGCTGTGGGGAAAAAATTGCTAGAACATTAGTGGTAAGTTCAACCAGTGTTATGCTATATTTATAGGCTACAAAGTTTGCTATTATGCCAAAGTCTACACAAAGTCTAAAACAAATATTCTGCAGCAGGTCCTCAAAATAATACAAATTTCATTAAATTTAAGTGCTATTTGTTATTCCTCCAGACTTGGCAAAACATCTTCTTAATAGTTATTTCATGAACACCAATAATATCATCAGAATTGGGGATAATTAATTAATTATTAATTATATTCAGAGTTATACTGGTCAATCTGTTTACTACACTAGTAAGTAATAGTTAGTACAGTAGGCCTGTTTTCTTAGATGGCTCAACTTACCCCTGACATGGGGCAAGTTCAGCCACAAGAGCACTTCTTTTGGGACCCCATATTTCATAGTCTATTTGAGTTAGGCACATCGCTAATGTTACAATTGATGGCACACATCCTGAAATGGTGGTGTATGCATCATTTTTATTTCTGTCTCATGTTCCTTTGGCTATAGGTCGACTTAAGTAAAAAAACATCTAATTTATCCCACTGTCCCCAGTACTGTACTGCATGGAAATGGACCACTTAATTTTACGTTATTGTGCTGCTCTAACCTGTAGTCTATTGCACTGTATTCAACGATACAGAATAATGTAAAACAAAGGCATCTACGATAGGTGCAAATTTGGCCCCACCTATTCCAATCACATTGAGTATAGATTTGTGGTGGAGCTCTGAAGCAAGTATGTAGAATATTGCAAAGGAGGATATTTTATTTTTGTACTCCATATATGGTCCATATCAGGGACCCAACATGTAATTGTTACAGTTATTCTGTTATATTTTGTAACAGACTTGATTAGTCAAACCACAAACTCTGTGCTACGTGAGCTGAACTGTGACTTGGAATCGTCAATGGCAAGTGGTTTTGTGGTCATTCATGCAGATGAATGAGCAAGACTTACAGCTGGCAATGTGAAAACACAAATTGCTTACAGTTCAGCTCACGTAGCACAGAGTTTGTGGTTTGACTAATCAAGTCTGTTTCCAAAGATGGCGGCTGCCTTGTAGACTAGCTATGTAAAATTCAATTCAAATGAAGTTTGGAAAACTGTAGTAAATGGCTAATATATTTTTTATTGTCTAAATTAACTTCGGTTTTCACATTTATGTAACCGCATGGTCTCTGCCATCAATTCAGCATTCACCAGTTGCACATGTGATACACATATGGTTACAAATAACTTTACATAACCAGTTGCACACGTGATACACATAACTTGAACCAAACTTTTAGACATCTATACACGAACAATTAATACACTTCAAAGAATGACATGAACAGCCTTGACTTCCAAGATGGCCTCACCCTATATCAACAGTAAGTGAAAGTTGTGGTTACTGTACATTTTTTAAGCCAAAAAAGGCTTTCTTAGGGTTTTCCCACTTCCCAGTTCCGACCTCCCAGTTCCCGAGCCATATGGAACACAGTATTGTCTGAGCAGCGCGCTGCCTCCCTACGCAAGTAAAAAAGTCCCAAGGCAAAAGTAATCAAATGATCGATCGCCCATAGGCAAGG
>JACXGM010008756.1:0-28496 GCA_016801145.1 Umbra pygmaea | reverse complement strand
GTGTGGTGGGCAAGGATTCGTTGGTGGTGGGAAGAGTGGAGTTTTTGGCGTTCTTGTGTAGTGTGATAAATGTATGTAGCCAGGTTAAGGGACGGAATGCGAGGATTGATGTGGTGGTGGGTGCAGCTAAGGATTTCATGGGTGTCATTGATGTCACGGGGGAAATGGTGCACGAGATGATGAAGGGGAAGGGGACGGGGGAGGGTAGGTAGTGGGGTGGGGTACATGCACCTCAGGAAACTATTGGTGCGATCCGCCATAAACCCCAAAGAAGAAGAAGAAGAAGAAGAAGGAAGCGGCGTGGATTATTGACTACTGTCAATGTGAACTGCTGTTTGTGTCCAAGGTCGGTCTGGAAACTATTACTACCATGTTGTGAGAAGTGAGTCGTCTCTGTCTATTTGTATATGTGCGTAGAGTATTCAATTATATGTTATCTATACCCGTTTCCCTGTACGTCAACAGGAGTATATAGATATTGTGAGTGTTAGCCAGCCAGCGTACCGTGCCGCTGAAAGAGCATGTAGGCTGTTTCTCAGTATTCTCGTTTATGACAAGATTGTACCCTGCAACCTGCTAGCACTATTTTTCCGATCCATCTAAATAAATCAACCAGCATTTACATTCATCATCTGTCTGCCTGCGTCCTCCTCACTACACTACACTAACCTAAACTGTGACAACAAGGATTCATTTAAAATAGTCAAAAATGGACACTTCTCTAAATATTTTAAATTACGAAAAGTTGTAAATCAAGGTGTTACCCTTTTCTGTATCCATATTTATTATGGCCTTTAAAAAATGATGCACTACAAGTTATGGAATTTAGTATAATCATTGAAAATTATTCACAGCTGTAATGGCTGATGAAGTAACTCCCCCAGTATTCTCTGGGCAGCCCTAAATCACATAAAATATGTTCTGATTTTGTAAAACCGAAATACAGTGAACCCTCGCTACATCGCGGTTCACCTTTCACGGTCTCGCTGCTTCACGGATTTGCAGGATGCAGCCGTTCAGTCAGAAGAGCAGTGAAATACACGTGAGTCACTATTTGTCCAACTGTACTTTGTATTTTTTTTCATAATCATTTTTCTCCCGTTCTAATCCAATGACTCGGGTTGTGGTGGGGCGGTGGTGATCTCCGCAATTTGAAGCCTTCAGTTCGTATTAATGATTAAAATTATTATTTTACAGTACAGTAGTTATTTGTAAAAAAAAACGTTTATACAGTACTTTTGTTTGTTAAACAAATGCTTGGGCCTGTAAAAACATTTTTTTTTCTTTGGTTTCAATGTATTATGGAGTATTTCATTGTATAATAATTGTAAAAAAATAAAGGTTACTACTTACATGATTTCGCCTATCACGGGTTCTTTTTGGAACATAATCCCCGCGAAAAACAAGGGTTCACTGTATGTGAAATATGAACGTCTGAAAGGGTCAATATCGTTTGTAGGGAACTAAATTGAACAGTCAAATAACGTTAAATATGAACATATGAAAATCATGACGTAGCATGTAAATAGCGCCGGGGGATGGTGGAAGGGCGTATAAATCTGCGACTTGCATTCCAGTGTTCGCGAGTTCAAATCCAGACCGGCACTTTGTGTGTGTTTTGATCTACATTGCTTGCATCATGCAGAGAGGTGATTGTCGTTTTTATGTAATGTTAACACTAACCTTAATCCTAACCTTAACCTCAGTAATGTCATATCTAACCTTAACCGTTAGTCAACTCATTCCTAACCTTAACCAGTATCCTCCTACCTAACCTTAACTGTGAATGTTGCAATATAATTTTGAACGCTATGGAATGTATGGAATGTGTGGAATGTTCTCGCATAAACCTGCTAAACGAAATGTACAGGAGCAACATAATAGAAGTACAAATATAGCCTAATAACGAAACGTGGAGTTCAAACGTAAAAAAACCTAAATATGTTGGCATATAACGTAATTCAGGATTTCAAAATAGTTTCCTGAGAACGTAATTTAGGAGAAATTCTGAGATGTACAGTTGTCTCTGGGATGTGAGCACCTGTAATCAAGACATCTTTTTCGTATTTCTTTATTTGTTATTATTATTCATTTCCAAAACCTTTCATAGTTTTTCTATCATTTTTTAAATGTAAAGTAGGTTGTATATAAATCAGTGAGAATGTCTTATTTTACTAAAAGTGGAATTGTAGGTGAAACAATCTGACAAATTTGCAAGGTTTGCGTATATTTTAACTAGTGAAAGTAAATACATGATGAGAATATCAACAGAATTAAGATGTGGATCCGATTGCTTGAAGAACCCAGTACAGAATCCAGACTAGAATGATTCAGACTGAACAGAGGCCAGGCCAGGCTAAACATAAACCTATTGCTCTTTACATTAGGATATACTGTATTTACCAAGACTAATTGAGTCAAAGTCAAAAAGTCAAAGTTGTTTATTTGTCATGTGCATCGGATAACATCACATCATCCTATGCAGAGAAATTATTTTGACAAAACTCGACACATCTACACAGAGGGCTTAAAAAGGTTATATAGAATATAAAGAAATATTAAAACGAAAATAATAATAATGACAAAATACAAAATAAACTATGTACTGAGCAGTGGTCCGGAGAGTGTACGACAGCAGAAGTAATAAGTATTATAAAATATGGCATGGAAAATTACTTTTAAAGGTGCATTGAGTTCTGCTACATCAGATGTAGAGTGGATAAAGTGATCAGGGAATGTCAGGGCTCAAGAAATGATTTGTGATTTGTGATCAATGTTCCATGTTGAGCAGCCGAATGGCCTGCGGAAAGAAACTGTTTTTTAATCTGGTAGTCCGTGCCTTGATGCTCCGGTAACGTCTACCAGATGGCAGCAGTGAGAAAAGGTCATGGCCTGGATGGCTGTGGTCTCTTAGGATATTCTGTGTTTTCCTCAGGCATCGCTTGTGGTAGATGCCTTGCACGGAGGGGAGACAGCAGCCTATTATGCGCTCTGCTGACTTCACCACCCTCTGAAGGGCCTTGCGATCAGCAGCGGAGCAGCTGCCGTACCATGCTGTAATGCAACCTGAAAGGATGCTTTCAATGGTGCACCGGTAGAAGTTTGTGCACCGGTTGAAGAATGTTTGATAAAATATATTATATATTTTTTAAACCTCTCGAGGAAGCGAGCTCCACACTGCTGAGAAAAACACACCGGATATTTGCAAGTGTGTATGCAAGCGTTTCGGATCTGTGACCAGTTGGGCATGGAAAAGTAAGGTTAACAAAATTATTTTCCATTTCTCATCCGTGCTCTGTCTTTGTGGCGATTGCAGATGACTAAAAAAGACCTAAGAATCACCATCACCAAAACCACTCGAACTTGTTCACTAAAAGGAATCATCCTTTATAACTAGTAAACAATCTGGCTAGCTATATCACATGGGAATTTACATACCCACCAGGTCAACATGCTGGTCACGTTTCAGTTCAGTGCACACACATACCACATTAACGCTCTCCAAACATTTTTGCATGATAGTTGTGTCACAACATGCTGGTCTAAATTCTCTATGAAACTTATGATGCAAATGATATATATATGTCAAATACATTGTTTTTTTCTTTTTAAAGATAAAAGTGCCCTCTAAACAGCAGAGGCCAGACAAGACTAAACTGAGCACAAAAAGACACTGTCTAGTCTGATTGAATTCAAACAGAGGCCAGAGCAATATGAAGGCTCACAGAGGCCAGACTAGGTCTGTGGGCTGAGTGGGGTTAGGACAAAGAGTATGTGATGAGGAAGCTTGAGATGAGGTGAAGCGCAGCGAGCCCCAAAGCCTGAGCAAAGTGACCAGATTAGTGTACCGCACAGCCTCAATATCTTCACCCACACTGGCAGAAGTTAAACACAAACTAACACACACACACAGCACTTTTGATCAATGTTCCTGGTTAAAAGCTATGAAATACATTGGGACATTGGGGTTTATTTGCAACCCTGACATGGTTCCAGCCAGTAGCAGAAACCGGATATGATGTGATGTTCTGTTTTCACTATTCAGGATTAACCATCAGATGTTGGTTCTAAGTCGGCTACGGTCTGTCTGTGTCTCTACTTGTTGAGTGTGTTTGTGTTACAATAGGGGATACGGGGCTATTTGCGATGCAGCCCTGTTGCTATACATTACTTGTACTGTGTCCTATTTAGAAACATCACTCCAGTCTGTCAGTGAGCGGTGTGTTGTGTGTTCTGAGCCATGTCTGCTGAAGGGGTGTGTGTGTGTGTGTGTGTGGTGTTTTGCCATCCTAAGTAGCCCCAAGGTAACTCAATCTGTGTAGTCTCAACAGCTCTGGGTGACAGTGGCGTGTTTGACACGTTGAATTGAAGCTGGGTACCTAGCTAGCAAAGAGGTGTTTTACAACCAACACTGACTCACACAGTGTCCACATGTTTTCCCATGAGCTAGGTAAACATGACACTTGTTGAAGGAACTTCATTCACCATATATTTCAGAGGAATGCTAGGCACTTTCTTTCCAGTTTTTTTTTCTCCCGCTCTCTTCCTCTCCATCATTCCCTCTTCTGTTTTTTTCATTCCCTTTCTCTGTTTTTCTCTCTGTCTTCTTCCACATGTTCTTCTTCTCTCCCTCTCTTCTTTATCTCTCTCTTCTTCCTCTCTCCTTCCTCTCTCCTTCCTCTCTCTGTACTTCCTCTTTCTCCATTCCTCCTTCTCTCTCACCGTTATGCCTCAGGAGTTATCCAGTAATATCCTCTCCTTGAGATAAATGGAAAGAAAAGTCTACAAACTAGAATCTCTTCACTTCAGAGGGAAAACACATCTTGAAAAGAATAACATGTTAAAAGCAGCAGTATTACATTTCAAGGAGGTCCCCCATTGGACGTAGAGGCCTTGAGATCCGATCCAAACCCTTCGTATCTCCAAAGTAAGCTTGACAATCTGCAAATCAGAAATTAGCGCTAACAACCAAAAGCTGAAGCTAGTTTTGAAATCTGATGATGTATTCACCATGAGGCCAAGGTCAGGGTTCTGACTGCAAACCGATGTTCAGAAACTAGTTTACAATAACCAGCAACTCCAGCATCAAAGGTATATTATTTCACCTTTCTTACATTTAACAAGACCTTTTGATGTTGGCAGCTATGTAACATCTGCTTCAAAGTTGGATAGATTTAAAGGAGCCCCTTGTTTTAGGCAGATCCAGATTTGCTAAACGGAGCAGGGAGAGTGAAAAATGTCTTCGGTTTGGCCTTTCGGATAGTTCATGTAATTTGAATAGAAAAAAATGTAACTAGGATGAAATAACCATGTCCGAGTGGCAATCTAACTTGCGGGGACAGAGGAAAGGAAAATGCATAACAGTTTTTAGAGCAAAGTGATGATATTCCTGCTTTATTTCATTAGAATTGAAGCATGCCAGTATTCTGATTAAGTGGTTCATTCTCATTGCAAAACTCCAGTTATTTACATGCGACATGTTAAGTGATATGAGAACTGGTGTCATTTTCTGAAAATGTGCTAGTTTGCACTTTTCTGTGCCATGTTTTTTTAATAACAAGTAAACATATCGGTTACAAATCTGTCCCAATCATACCAGCTGAACACAGCATTTGTAACTGGCTCACCCCAGACTTCAGCCATATAAACCACCCTTAGAGGAGGTTGACGTCTGAGCAAAGTGGGGATTATGTCTGATCCTAAATCTTAAAGAACCAAAAAAAAACAGAACCATTTGCTTATAATGATAAAAGAATGGATTTGCTTAACAAGAAATAGAACAAAACGGAAGTACAGCATCTTTAAGTGCTGTGATTCACATGACATGTAAAGAGAATGTAACCAATAGCCATGAATGCATGGAGGAGTGGAGCAGCCCCATCTGGCTTGAGTTTGAAGTCGACCATGGAGGAACCGCCAGATCCCATGTGCAGCAAACCAGGACCAGAGGCCTGGCCTAGGGAACTGTTAGTGCTGGAAATCAGCCTTCTGAGGCTGGGGTACAGAGCAGGACTGAGGACAGTGCTAGGGTACAGAAAAGGGTATAAGACAGTATTAGGTTATAGGGATGGGTATAGGACAGTGTTAGGGTATGGGGATGGGTATGGGACAGTGCTAGTGTATATAGATGGGTATAGGGCAGTGATACGGTAAACAGATGCACTGTAAAAAAAATGTCTGTTATTGTCTTGAAGGAAATGTCCATAGACAAATACCAGTACTTTTGACAGTTTTTTCACAGATTTTTATACAGTGTGTGTATAGGACAGTGCTGGGGTATAGAGATGGCTAAAGGATATTGCTAGGGTATAGAGATGTGTATAGGACAGTGCTAGAGTATAAATATGGGTATAGCACAGTGCTAGGGTTTAAAGATGGGTAAAGCACAGTGCTAGGGTATAGAGAAGGGTATAGGGCAGTGCTGGGGTTAAGGAATGGGAATAGGACAGTGATAAGTTAAAAGAGATAGGTATATGACAGTATTAGGGTATAGAGATGGCATATGACAGTGCTAGGGTTTAGAGATGAATACAGGGCAGTGCTATGGTAAAAAGATGGGTATAGCACAGTGATAGGGTATAGAGATGGGTATATGACAGTGCTAGATTATATAGATGGGTATAGGACAGTGCTAGGGTATAGAGATGGGTATAAGACAGTGCTAGGGTAAAGAGATGGCATAGGACATTGCTAGGGTATAGAAATGGGTATAGAAAAGTGCTAGGTTAAAGGGATGGGTATAGGACAGTGCTAGGGTATATAGATGAGTGCAGGGCAGTGCTAGGGTAAAGGGATGGGTATAGGACAGTACTAGGGTAGAGAGATGCGTGCAGGGCAGGGCTAGTGTAAAGAGATGGGTATAGGAGAGTGCTAGCGTATATGGATGAGTGCAGGGCAGTGCTGGGGTAAAGGGATTGGTATAGGACAGTGCTAGGGTATATAAATGAGTGCAGGGCAGTGCTAGGGTAAAGGGATTGGTATAGGACAGTGCTAGGGTATATAGATGAGTGCAGGGCAGTGCTAGGGGAAAGGGATGGGTATAGGACAGTGCTAGGGTATAGAGATGAGTGCAGGGCAGTGCTAGGGTAAAGAAATGGGTATAGGACAGTGCTAGGGTAAAAAGATGAGTGCAGGGCACTGCTAGGTTAAGGAGATTGGTATAGGACATTGCTAGGGTATATAGATGAGTGCATGGCAGTGCTAGGGTAAAGGGATGGGTAAAGCACAGTGCTAGGGTATAGAGATGAGTGCAGGGCAGTGCTAGGGAAAGGGATAGTTATAGGACAGTGCTAGGGTATATAGATGAGTGCAGGGCACTGCTAGGGTAAAGAAATGGGTATAGGACAGTGCTAGGGTATAAAGATGAGTGCAGGGCACTGCTAGGGTAAAGGGATGGGTATAGGACAGTGCTAGGGTATATAGATGAGTGCAGGGCAGTGGTAGGGTAAAGGGATGGGTATAGGACAGTGCTAGGGTATATGGATGAGTGCAGGGCAGTGCTAGGGTAAAGGGATGGGTATAGGACAGTGCTAGGGTAGAGATGAGTGCAGGGCAGTGCAAGGATAAAGGGATGGGTATAGCACAGTGCTATTGTTTATGGCTGCAACTGGGGACAACAATAATGTATAAGAATGTGTTAGCGGACTGGGGAATGTTCCCTGGGCACAAATCTGGGTTTTGGGCTTCAGCATTGAAGTCAACAACAGAATACAGACAGTTCTTAATAGTAGAGCATCTTCTAAGTTTTGTCCTGGAAACCAGATGTGAGACTACGATCATGGATTTGTTTTGCACATGTTATGTTTGGTTAGGGCCTACACAGAACTCTGCCTAAGTGGAACTGGTTACCTCTGATTTAGCACACATACTGTACATGTAAAAGGTCAAGTAGTTTTTCTTCAAACCTGTTAGATGACCACAGCAAATGGATGAATATAGGACATCTTGGTTTTGTCTGAAAACCACAACAGAAATGCCAACCAACAATATTTGTGTGGTAATGAAAGAAAGAGCTTGACTTAAATTTATATCACTAGCCTAAATATGTAGCCTGATTAACAACACTAAAAAACTCAATGTTTTGATTTGCATGGTTTTAAAGCAAATAAGAAAGGGACTATATTTCCCTTTCAGGAAAAACCTTTTTATTACTTATAGGGCAGAGTGTTCTGGTCCTTATAAATTCAGTTTATAAAGGACATTATTTTATGTTGCTGAAAGTCACATGACCTCACTACAGGGGAAGAGAGTAAGTCAGCCAGTATTTGCTGTCACACCCCACGTCCTACAACCTCTTCTGAAATGTGTATGGTCCAAATGTTCCTGCAATCAAACAAATGAAGAAACCCAAAACAACATTTCTGAAAAAAGGAAGAGTCTAACATCTGTCAGCTCAAGCAAGGAATCTTTCCCCTCAGCCGCATCGTTGCTTTTCCTTCAAAATCCACCCCCAAAACCCCAAAACTCCTAGCGAAGCCTTTCAAAACAATTTATGCAAACAAACATCAAGCACAGCTATTTGTATTGGCACCACTTTTCACTTAACCAGCCTCAATGAGGACCAGATGGGGCCCCTCTCTCTCCATGGAGCCGATAGGCAGCTCAGTTCAGTAGGCAAAGACAGACCAGTGAGGCCCAGCTCTGACAAATCTCCAATGAACTACCTTCACTCATTCCCACACATCATCAGGAACTGGACAGAAAAATGAAGGATACTCAAAGAGGAACACAATATAATCCATGTATTTTCTCAGGTAAGTTTGACTGTGAACACATTCTCTTTAACAGCAACAGCCTGGGGTAGTTAAAAAGGGGAGGAGAAGAATATAATTAGCCAATTTGAAGCTGGAGATGGTTACACTAGGTGTCCTTGTTGGTGGAGGCTTGATTTAAGACATTGCCAAGCTAGGGGGGTTAAAACCCCTAGTTCTACAATACGTGCCATGATATATCTATAATAAGTGCCATGAGTGCCTGTTCAACGTCCCATCCCAAAAACAAATAGGCATCCTGTCTGAATGCCCTTTCCATATATTTTTAAACCTCACTTTTCAACAATATTAAGCAAGAATCCTTAAAAAAAATGTATACCATCACTTTTTGTAACAAGAAGAGGGATTGGCCTTTTAATGTAACCAGTTTTACACTCATACTGTAGAAAGAGCATGAAAGTACAGGGCTGTTTGTCTGCATTCATACTGTATTGCTTACCAACACTGAGTAAAAGGAATGTATATGTTGAGTCTGATATGACAGTTCAGTTTAGGAATCAATGGCTATAACATACTGTAGCTCCAACAATGGATTTATCGAACAAGGGTTCAATCTTTAACTCGTACCATCCCTCAGCTAATGTTGACAGCCTTGGCAATAGTGTGGATGGTATTTGGAGTGACAGTAATGAAAAGTGTCTCCTTGCCTTCCTTTGCGGGCCAGAGAGATGGACCATGATGCACTGCTCCTGCCTGGCTGTGGCTGGCCATGTGCTGCAAGGAAAGTTCATTCTGGAGCCAGCAGCCATCTTAAGAGACCACACAGACACAAACACTGGAATAGAAACAGAGATGGATTTACATGGCAAATGAGGACCTGCACTGACTGTGCACACAATGTGTGGACTGAAAAACATTGAACATGTGTGGCATACCCAAACATGACCGTTACGAGTATTGAGATAAACAAAGCCACCACTGGCACGCTTCATATAGACATGTACTGTATACGCATTCGGCAAACAAACACAGCCAGCCAGGAGCCCTAAGAAGTAAAGACGGTACATGATGTGTACAGTATACCAGCTCCCACACACAAACACCATGTAGACACAACCACACCGCCAGATGCTGCAAGTTAAAATGCAGACATACACATACACACTGCACTGAGCAAGGCTGTCCTTTAGCAGTTACTTCCCTGAATCACTGCCAGAGAGCTCTCAGTGACAAGCTACAAATCCCTGACACCACCACTGATGATCGGTTTACAGCAGCACAGCATCCAGTGGCCCAGTAAGCCTACACACACATGCGCACATACACGTGCGCACATACACACACACTTTAAAGAACACCGGAGTATAGGTCATTGGGGTGTGCAGCGTATGGTACTGCTGTATTAGTGCGAAGACCTAGAAACGTATCCAAAAATAACCTACTTCCAGAGGACATTTGCATGGTGTTTTTGCATGGTGTTTTATGGAGGACCTGATGGAGTAGCCTACTGTATTCGTACAACCATAGACAAAACTCTGGATTGTCTTATTGAACATGCCTAGTAATTTCATCGCAATATTTCTATTGAAGTTATTTTAATAAACATAAGTCTATGTTCTGCTGTACTATATTGACAATATTTTCTCGATCTTCTTGCCATTCTTTCTGAGTTGTTCCAGTTATCCTACTGAGTGCATTGTCTGCCTGAAATCTTGATGTCTCAATATCATGACATTTGTAATTATTTCTGACTTGAGGTTATATAACTGTGTTTTAGTAAAGTGTTGATACAATTCATCAGGATGCAAATTAACATCAAGTAATCTATCGAATGAAAAATATAACTACATTCTCCTTGAATCACCTTGGTCGCAACGCACTACCCTTAATAAAAAAATATCCAGGAAATACAGAACCTTACCTTGTTAATGAAATTGCATAGTTTGGCTCATTGCTCAATGCCAGCTGAATCGTGTGTACTTTGCAATGCCAAGGTTGTGGGTTCAAATCCCTGTGAATGCCAGTAAGAGAAAATATGTAAATGTGTTCCCTAAATATGAATCTTTGGATACGGGTGTCTGCTACATGACATAAATGTCAAATACAAAATGGTGTCTACGGTCATATCTATGATCATCTGAGCATTGCTCATTTGAATGCGTATTAACCAGCAATACTAATAACATTCTCGATATATGGTGTGTTTGTAATAATTCAAGATCAGGAGTGAGTGGTTTGCGGATTTATTATGATATATCCCGTCACCTTAATGAGATTGCTCACCTCTACCTTTGTCCTCTTATTCCTTCCCCAGGTTCTCCGTCTGTCTGGCCTTATTATCATTTTATGAAAAAATATCTGAAATATCTTATGAAAACTCTGCAAAGCTTTGCGCTTCATTAAAGCAGCATAAGAAATGTATTAAGTGCGAGAAGACGGCTTGGAGGTATGGCATTCAGCCTCCTGTGTTGACTCAACCTTTATGGTGGTGTGGGTATTGGTCTTCTGTTGGATCCTAATGTGAAGAGGAACTGGATCTCAAACAGCAGGGTTAATGCTTAACACAGGGACTTGGAAGTAACTCAAGTTTCATCTGCACACACTACAGTATATATTCATTGACATTTACTTGAACTTTAGGGCTTGGGGTGATTGTACGGTGATCCCTAAACATTCCACTGTCTTATTAAGGTGTTTCGTCAAACAGTCAACAGTACACTCCCTTTTAGCTTAAATCAAGATGCAAAACAAGAAAGGAAAACTAATCAAGAGGAGTGGGTACACAGCAAAATCACCAGTGTTAAATAAACTCTGAGAGTGTTAAAATAACACTCTTAGTGTTTATATAGCACCAATGGGAAGTATATAAACATTGAGAGTGTTAATTTGAGTTTATTTAACACTGGTGAGTTTGCTGTGTAAATTATGTATTAACAGCTCATTTTAACTAAATTCACTCTAAGATGCTTTTCCAAACTAGAGGTTAAAATTTAACTGGGCATCGTTTACGAATGTTTTCTTATAAAATGTATATTGTTGATGCCAGAGATATTTTTTTTTCTTATAGGCCCACTGTTTAATATCTGACTTACAAGTAAAATAGCAACACATTCACTTAATACTTAGTGGGAACAAAACAGTCAGATTCAAGCTGTTTACAATCTAATGATGAAGAAACAATATATCTTACCAGAATTAGGTCTTAATTGAAATTGTAATCTTAAGGAAATATGTTGATAGATGCTCCCCCATCTCTAAAAAAATATGAACATAAGGCCTTTTAAAGGGCAGTTGCAAACTGGTCAGTTAGGTTTGCCATTACAATTAGTGTTTATTTAGGCCTGATGCAGTAGGATCACAGTGACTGGTTTCTAATACATTATGCATGAAGCTGTCCATATGAACTTGGGCCATCATGTGTGCCCTTGTGAAATGCACAGACCACAGCAAAGCAATCACATTTAACTTGTTCCGCATCCCTTCTGTAGATCATTCCTCTGTAATTGAGGAGGAATAATTATTAGTATTGGCTCTCTACAATACTACATGTTTTGTAAGATAATTTATATAAGATTTGTTAAATTTAGTACAAATCACAAATGTTCACTTAAATGATATTAGCTACTATTGCAGATTATTAGCACTTGTAGATTTGACATAAATTACTGTACCCGTTCTTCTTGAAAATACTTTTGTTTTGTATTGTAAAGTATTTTGTTAAGGGGAGCATGTCTATCCATCACATCTCATTTTACCATGGCCACTGTAAAATAGTAATACATGTCGAGGCACCCATACAACTAGAAAAGAGTGGCCATTCACAGTGTAGCATAGATAAGGATATCCATGGACAATTGGACCACAGTGCTCGCTCCCATCTATTTTATCTTCTTTGAGGATCTCTGAATGGGATCAAAATCCGTCTTTACTCGCAGCTCTCTGGCGCCACTCGAAGAGAAAGCCCGTAATCGCAGACGTGTCTCCCGGGACAAGGCGCAATTTAATTTGAGTGTAGAGGCTTTGAAATATTTCCCTCATAACAACCATGACAACAGCGTTCACATTCAAGATAGCAGGGAATCAAGCAGATCACATTTGGTTTGTGACACAGTGGGAGTCGTCACTCTTGTTATTGCCAATAGAAAATAGTTTTAACTTAAATCAAAATAACATTATACATTAAAGTAGGATATGCAGTGTTTGTCTGCGCTTGTGTGTGTTGCGAGAACTGGATTCTATTGCTGAATGATAGGGAAAGATACATTCATGAACGTTGGAACTCCTAATCTAATAAACCTTAAATTTATAGTTTTTCCTAATTTTATTTTCATCGAGGGAGCAATATGTCTTCCACATCTTTCGACTGAGCATCATTCAATTAAAATGTAATTCTCGTCGCCCCCTTTCCAAAGGTATTTAATTAGAGATGGAAGCGCAGGGTTTCCTCATAGTTTTCTTTTCCCACAGCTCCTCGGGTTTCACCTCAAAGGAATATTTTCAGTTTCTTCGTCCGTAATGTCATTCCCTATATAGTGCAATACTTTTGACCAGAGCCCCTAGATATATAGGGCACAGTGTGTCATTTCAGACGCAACAACTGTTTAACTTGCTATTTAAACAAGGGCATGTATCAATTTGTTAATTGATGCAATTACCTATTATGCGTCATGATCACGTAGGTCTCCAAGCACGCATCAATCACTAGTATATTGACCTGCCGAAACCTTTCCATCCGCTCCTACTGGGACCGGTTCACTACTCCGCTCTCCTCACCCGTCTCCTCTCTCTAATAGAGAAAGATGTGAACATCATCGTCATTAACTCGGTCTCGGACCTCTGGCCGGCCAGATACAGGCGAACAGAGGTCATAAAACTTGTTAAGCCTGCATCCATCCTTTGGGGTTTATGAGTTGTTCAATTATTTAACTTTTTTTCATATGCAATCTCAAAATCCAATGTGAAAAAACACCTGAATTTAACTTTTTATAGTTACATTTTAATATACATGTGAAAAAGAAGTGACAGTCTTCCAATGAAAATGTCCCACTTTTGATGTATGAACCAAGGAATCGTAAAGAAAACACAACTGAAGGTATTCAGTTAAAACGTTGGCAAAATAGATATTAATAGTAAAATCAATAGAATATAATTTAAATACATTTTATTTCAAATGTCAACATCAATTGCCTTTATCTGACAATTCCATAACTGCACCAAAACAACCTATTTTCTTTATACTCTCATCAGTGAAAAAGACTAAAGCACAAAGCCGAGGGGACACGGAGTGTGCACAGAACACCTTAAGGAAACGCGATGCAAGATGTGATTGGCAAACACATTATTCTACCCATGCTGTCCTGTCGTTCCGGGATTACAATGACGTCACACTGATACCCTTGCATGGGTGAATGCTAAAGAACTATAGAGGCACAAATAATAGCACAAGCAGAGCCCATATCTTGCAAGTCTTACGTTATCCTTTAAGCCTTCTTCAGCTAACACAACAACAATTTTTGTACTTAATGACGCTTAATTTAATTTTCTTATCATTTCCTTTAGGGGATTATTCATATACAGTATAAGACTATCTGCAGCCGTTGGTAACAGCCTCAACTCTCCCACTTAAGTGCAATCATCTATTATTGAGCGAAAGGCCGTGCGTGGAAATGTGTGTAAGAAGGTGGATTTGAAGTAGAATTGGTTAGCCTACAATCGATCAAGGGTGAAGAATATTCCTGATGGTAACAAAAGAAGCAGCTATGTCTTTCTCTCAGTTTGGATATCCTTACAATGCAACTTCACAGGTAAGACCATGTCAACATGCTGTTTTTATATCTCAATTAACAAATATGTTAACAAAATATTAGCATATACTATTATTTTCTTTGAAGTGCTAACTCAATGACCTAGTAGTTGACACCCTGAAAGTTTATTGTCAGAGCAGAGACAGGTATTTTCGGTTAAATCTTTTGTTGAATCAAAATATCGACAGACGAGCAGAGGTCCAATTACTTTTGAATTATGGATGAACTCACGTGTTGTTTTGATAAGACAAATGCATATTTACCGTTAAGTTTACCTTCAACTTTCTTTTTAAATAAATTAAGATAATCTATTTGGGATTCGGTATGACAATTAGCTATCATTCTATAGAAAACTTGAGGTAGGCCTGCTAATTGTAATATAGTTGTTGTTTCCGGTCAGTTAGACAAATTAATGCGATAAAAGTTCAGACATGTATTTAACAAGTACCCTAATAACCTATTTTCCTCTCAAAGTTACTTTTAAATGTTATTTATGTACATGTCTATTCAGCACAGTAATTCAGTAAGCTATAGATGCTGGGATGTAATACACGTAGTCTATTCCACTAAAACGCAAAATGTTAGCTCACCCTATAATTTTAACTGCATTCTATAAATTCGAATCGTGATATTAATCAAATCACGTATTGACATAGCACGCTTGCATATCTATTGTCAGTCTTACCTGATTGTCCTGTATCTCAAAATCACATCAAATAAATTATAGCCTATGCATTAAGATAACAGAAAGATGCGCAAAAACGAATGACATGTCTATCCTCCACAATTCTCTTCATGCAGTTTTTCGTGTCGGCAAACCCCAGTACGACTTGCTGCGATTCGATTTCCAGGTCGGTCTCTGACGGGACGAGCGGTACCCAGACTCCTGCCAGCTTCTGCTGCCCATCATACGAGAACCGGCTCCTGGCCAGCACACGGACTGAGCTCAACGCCGCACTAGGGATGTATAGCTCACCCTACGCTGCCGCGGCCGCCGCCAGTCAGAACTATGCCAGCTACTTCCCTTACAGCACCGAACCCTCCGCTGCTATCTACTCATCGCTGGTACTAAGTCTAAAGTTTAATATTTAAATAGATGAAATGGATTGGGGTTAAATCGATCAGACTTGTTGTTGATTAATTCCTCTCCATATGCTTTCGAACTTTGGCAAAATGTTCCTTCTTGAAATAAGTTGGAACAGCTCAGCTAGTGGAGAGATTGAACTGCATTCATAGTTTCGAAAACTCTCAATAATGATTTTGAATAATGAACGCTGCATTCACTTTGTAATATTTAGTTGAAAATAAGAAAAAAACAGAATTGTATAGAAATCTGTTTAAACAAAATATTGAACATGAAGAAAGTTGCCTATAAATCAGTTAAAATTTGTTTAATTTTAAATTTCAGAATCCACAGTACGAAATTAAGGATGGCACGGGCACTCTGCATTCTGGCATAACTCAACCTGCAGCATATTATCCTTATGATCACTCACTGGGACAGTACCAGTATGACAGGTATAATAGTCTTATTTTGCCCAGTCATAATATGTTAAAAATTATATATATATATATATATATATATATATATATATATATATATATATATATACCACAGTTAATGCATCATTTCCTTTCATGCATTACCAATAATCTCCACTCCATTGAATGAATAATTCTCACCTCTGTAATGTTCTATGCATATATATGAAACAGCTCTATAGCCTATTCCAAGAGCCATGGTTCAAATGCTAATGTTGCTAATGTTGCTAGTGGCTAATGTGTTGTCTGCTGTTATTTCCAGGTATGGAAGTGTAGACTTCAATGGCTCAGCCAGGAGGAAGAATGCCACACGCGAGACCACCAGTACCTTGAAGACATGGCTGTATGAGCACCGTAAGAACCCGTACCCCACCAAGGGGGAGAAAATCATGTTGGCCATCATCACCAAAATGACCCTCACCCAGGTGTCCACCTGGTTCGCGAACGCCAGGAGGAGGCTAAAGAAGGAGAACAAGATGACCTGGTCACCAAAGAACAAGGCTGGGGATGAAAGGAAGGATGACCTGGAGAAAAGTGACCAAGACTGTGTCACCAAAGGTATCCTCCTACTCCCTCTATGATAACATGTTTTTATGAAAGGATATGGAGCTCTGGCTTTATCTGTCTGTCCTCTACATCTTATTGACATTTTATCCATTTAGCCGAAACCTATCCACGCCAAATTACAGAAGCAACTTTGATTAATTGCCTTGAGGAAAACAGCTATTACAATGTTATATATAAGTATTTTGGCAGTATAAGTATTCATGTAAGAACTGAATGTTGCTTCTATTCCCTACCATTAAAACTCCTGTGTTTTTCTACCATTCAGATTCCAGTGAGTGTAAAGACGAGAAGGACCTTCATCTGAGTGACCTGGAGGATATCGAGGATGAGGACTGTGACAAGCTGGATAGTGACTGTGAAAAGGGGTCTGAGGAGCAACAGGACCTTCACAGGACAAGGTCTGCTGGTTGTACTGGCCCTGGAGGCCACACAAAGAGAGACTGCAGCTTGGAGCTCTCCCTCCCCTTGCCCAACAGCTTCCATCACTCATTCCCTTGTGGTATCAAGAGCATACCCGTCCTGCCCTCACTACCCTCCCTGCCCGCACTACCTGCTCTGCCTTCGGACTTCCTTGATCCACCGGTGACGTCCAAGCTGCCCACCACCACGATTCCTGCAGGCCCTCATACTGTATCTCTGTCCCACTTTGAGGTGTCGGACCGGGAAAAACCAAGGATCTGGTCTCTGGCACGTACGGCGGCCACAGGGGTCATCCTGGGCTCTGCTCACCACGGGGCCTCTGAGCTCCGGACAGGAAGGACGGCCGGGGACTGCCAGCTGCAGGGTACCAGGCTGCCAGTGACTGGTACCGAACATTGCGGGCCCCTCAGGGGCCTCCAGGACCCTACTAACATATCCAATGCTGAGAACCCTTTTCAGGAGGGCCCCTCGTTGCACTCAAAGATCTACAGTCCTGGCAGCTACAACCACAAGGCCCTCCAGCTACACTGTTCCTCTTACGCCACACTGTCAGACACTTGTCAGTACCCCACCGTAGAAGGTATACACAACATGTTGAGACTCCAGATGTTCTACTCAAGCCATGCAAAATATTAGGTCTTCATTTATAGAGTCCAAGTACTGGAACATGTTTAAATGTATAATAACTAGCAGTTGTCATTTGCATTTTGAAGATATCAGTGGAAAACTCTATATTCAGTATGGAAATATATTTCAGAAATAGTAACTGTACTTACAATCAAAACAAAACATATTTTCCAAGATTTGTATCTATGTAGATTTGTAGTGTAGTGTCAAATGGTGGCAGCGAGTTTCTTAGAATCTGGTTGTTGTTGATCTGTTGTTGTCCAGGTTTCTCCACTGGGAAGGCTGAGTCAGAGTCCTCAGAAATCAGTGACACATGCGTGACCCTGCAGGATATCAAGGTCACTGCCTTCAGACCGGTGATGAAGAGGTGAGGAAGGTGAGCCACACATACACACACCACAGCTACATGGAACTTTTATATAATATATAAGCATCCAATCATTATATGGAAGTAATTCAATATTCTGTAGTAGGTGTACTGGAACTTTCTATAAGTTTGATTGTGTTACAGAAGTGAACTTTTCTACAAAATGGATGTATATGCCTTTAGATTACCTGCTTTTGAAATTTCTGTTTAACTAGTAATATATATGTTTATGAAATATTTAATATTGGAACACATTTTACTTGAAAGACAAGATAGGACATTATATGTGATATCATATCAGTGAATACTGTATTTTCCTGTCTTATTCTCTTAGGTTGATGGACACGCATACATTACACAGTGGGACTTTTATTTAGCCGGTATTAGGCTATGCACTATATGGACATGGGATGAGGGTTATTATTGGACATCCTACAAAACACCTGGGAACTATGCAGCGTTTAGCAAACAAAGTTCGCTGAGCCCTGTCCAAACTGTTAAAGCTACTGTACCATGATTTTGCACAATGTTGTTTTTATGGTGTTGACGATGACTATATGCAAGACAAAATGCAACGGTATGGGAACTGGCGGTCAGTTAATGATGTATGCAATGGACTGTCGTATGTTTCAGTATAAAATGTGTATTTATTATTTGATTATTCGTCTGTTAATTTATTAATTTCATATGTGTCATTTAAATAATTTGTTGGGCTACAATTTACGTGTTTTAATTTGTATTGTTTTTTGCTATTTATTTTTGCCTGAGATGGTAGAAATGTTTAAATTGTTGTTGGTCTTTCTGTTTGTTGAAATATCTCTCTAAGAAGTGGGAGTAGGTATATTCCGTATTTCGACGTGCGAAAATGTTGACTGTGTTTTGTTAATCTCAAAGACATTGTTGTGAGCTTCATCTGTGTTTGCCATTTTATAGGAATGCATTTTTTGAGAACTCTTTTCTGCTTCATGATTATTTCCCGAACATTAACATTGGTTCACACGACCAATTAAAACCGTTGAGGCTTTTGCACTTGATCAAAGTTTACTTTCTTGACTCCGCGAATACAACTGGAACATTGTTGGAAGGTCATAATTCAGTAGACTACGTGAATGAACTTTACAAGGCTCTGAAGAAAGGGAACGTCATCGCGCTGTTGTAATTATCTAATCACTACTGGCATCAAACACTTTGTTACTGTTCAGGCAACAAGACAGGAATACCGGATGAATACTGCTTTGTCCCCAGTGTAGAGAGCTGCTGCAATAACTTAATACTTGTGTTAATTAAAAGGTCGTTTGTAGGATCAAATCCAAAGGGATACATTCACATGTTTTGTTAGGGTTATACTCTGGTTCGACTGCCTGACCCATTTTATTCTGAAATGTAACTCATTGATAGGCATATGGTATGGTCTATAAGCGCCTAAAAAATAATATTGTCATCATGCGTAAAACTACGGCATAAATTTGCTGGTTTCTTTTTATTTTCAACTTGAACTGTAAATTGGATATAAAAGAAAACAATCTATGAAGCTCATATTTCATTTAAATATGAGCATGGAGTGTAGAGATTTTCATCTGGTTATTGTCGTTACATGTTACAAAAATGGCGAAAAACGGTTTACACAAAATGTTGTGGCAAACACCAATGCAATGCTGTTATGTCGCCGTGTCTGATTCAGATTTTGTCCAGATGTGTTTTAGAAGACGAAACGAAAAGGCTACCTTAAAAAAAACGATGGTGGCCTGCTGCGAATGACCCCCAGCCTAGAGTCATGCAGATTAAACCACCAAGCGATAAACGTTATTTCAGGTCGGATTTTGCGGATTAGTGTTTGTAATAAGAGTATTAGGTCTCGTATTAGTTCTATTGAAAGACGCTGTGGTCAAAGTTGTGGGCCTGGCCTATATGTGCGACCACGCAGTCATGCAGTGATGTGACTTCAACGAAATATAAGGAATTCCCATGGGAACATAGTGATGACATAATGATGACAAAGATAATTAAATATTTATCGATCTTTAATTCCAATAATGTCTTCTGTACTTTAAAATGTATAGTCATATCGAGGGATCATTTAGGCCTAGTAAATTACAAAATAGTACGTTGTGATATCCAAAAAAATATATTTAACCTACAGCTAAAAGGTTCATACTTCTTTTGTACTATGATTGAAGATGGTAAATCACATAGGTTTAATAAAAACCTGCTAATGCCATAAAAGACCCACCCTTTGACACTATAGAATAATAAATCATATATAGACAATCTTACATTGTAAAGGAATAAAACGAAGAATGTCCAAGTGGGCATAAAGAATAAGGTAGTGTGATGCGAATCTCGTCATAGTTCAGAAACGTGGTTTTGTTTTATTAAAGGTCAACCAAACATGAATTCAGATTATTTATCCTGATCAGCAATTCATCGCAATCTGTCCATGGTCAGGCGAGATAGGCTATGTTTCGCCAAATCTCCCTAAATATAATCTCGGAGAATAATACTCTGAATACTGTTTTGATTAAAAAAATCGGAGCCTGTGCATGATGGGCCAAATAACATGGAAAATAATTTAAGAGCCGTTATTAATGTTTAATGAAAAACTGGGTTCATCTAGCCTGTGATCTGCAAATTCATTGTGCTGCCAACGTGACGTTAAATCAATGTTTTGTCTGCGTCATGAATGACAGATTTACTTACTAGGCTATTAAATGGGATTGTTGTTTCGTCATCGATACAGACCAATCGGTTTCTTCAAAACATTATGCGTCCATTGGGCCAGTCTCAATCTAGAATGTTTTGCCTATAGGCCTATGCACAGCTTATGTCAGACAAAGTAACAATTACCATTTTGCAGGATCCCTGTGCATTAAGATGGGGGCTTTGTATTAAATATTTATCGTCAAGTTAATTAAAACCGAGGTTATAAAGAAAACCTGCCAAACATTATAGAAGGTAATGATGCATGCGCAATGGGATTACCACAATGCCCTATACCTGAGGGAGAGCAAAGCATGGATAATGCAATTTGGAAACAACTCAGCGCCTGTCTTATCTTCTGCAACTAATATATCAATTAGTAGGATATGTCTTACACAGTTTTACACTGTCATAGCACAACCTGAAATTACACAATTACCTGTGACTATTGCATATAGTTTTAATTTAAAAATACACGTTTTTCACAAGGCATAAACAAATATTTAACGTGCAATGAATTGAACACTGCGTGCAAAATAGGTGTTACTATAATGCTGAACAAAGTCTATAAATTACTCAAAATCTCTATTCTATTTCTTGACATATTTTCTGAAAATTAGAGAGGTGTTTGTCAAGCATAAGTAATATTCCAGAAAAAAATAAGTAATTTTGTTTAAATCCTTGTCAAAATAATGTATAGCTGTGTACCTGTTTGTGAGAACAATGAATTCCTTATAGTAGCATACAGGATATGCCCAGTGCAACTATAAATCTCCTTTTACGTAGGGTACTTTGTACGTATTACTATACACTAGTTCCTGCCAGCCACCATCACAATTATTTTTGAATGTGGTAGTTGTAGTACTTCCATAATCCAAAGCAGATTTTATGTAGCCCGATCTTAAATTGTATGTGGCGGAGGCATTAAAAACAAGATTAGGAGGAAACAAAAACATGTAGGCCGTCTTCGGCTTTGAGATAGTAGCTATGTGAATTCAGTTGGGCAATCGGTTGAAAGAAATCCTCACTAATCAGCAAGCGTTCCTTTAGTGGGAAACATCCGGTGGTGTCACTAGTGTTGTAAAGCAAGCTGTCCACGTTGGATGTAGTGCACAGAGCTCAATGGGTGACAAGATTAGATGGAACACTTGACTCCAGAATTCAATCTAACCTCCTACTGACAAGCTTACTGCAGCTGAAGCCCTTTATGTGCCACCTGCCTTTTGGACATAACTCTCAGTTCTTTCATGTCCATGAATATGCTGTCCCTGAAGAAGAACAATTAAATTAAAGGGGGCAATTTATAATAATGAATTCATATAGCTATGTTTGAGCATATTTAAAGAGATTTTCATAGTTTGATTAAACTAAAAAAGCATCTTATTTTAAATATGGCAGGGGACGTGTTGTGCTAGTTTTAGTATAGTTCTTTAGTGTGCTGTCTAAGTAAAATTACCTTTAAAATGGAAAAAATAGTATTTACATCTGTAAATAATATTTTTTTCCAGTTGAGAGTTTAAAATCAACAAAGGTTATATCAATAGATGGAACCTCTACTTTAAAACATATATATTACAACTTTTAACCAGGCAAGTTGACTTAAGAACCAATTCTGAAATTGCAGCAACAACCTGGGAGCAATTAGAGTTCACTTTCCTGTTTATGAGTAATGACAGTATACAAAATGGACCAAGCCATGCCATACATTTCAACGGAGACCGAGTGAAGTCAATTAAAACCACTATTCCGGTGATTCCTGAGCGTACTACGCAGCCTCCAACCGTACATCTCAGAATTTCTCCCAAATTACGTTCTCAGGAAACTATTTTGAAAACCTGAATTACATTATATGCCAACATATTTAGGGTTTTTTACATTTGAACTGCACGTTTCGTTATTAGGCTATATTTTCTACTTCAATTACGTTGCTCCGGTACATTTCGTTTAGCGGATTTATGCGAGAACATTTCACACATTCCATACATTCCATAGCGTTCAAAATTATATTGCAACATTCACAGTTAAGGTTAGGTAAGGGCAGGGCAGCTGACAGGGGGGGACAACCGGGTATGTTGTCCCGGGCCCAGTCCTGAGGGGGGCCCCAAATTTTGTTTTTGCACAGTTCTTTTTTTTAGCGGGGGGCCCAAAATGTGGAGTTTGTACTGGGCCCACAGATTCCTGTCAGCACCCCTGGGTAGGGGGATACTAACGGTTAAGGTTAGGCATGAGGTTACTAACGGTTAAGGTTAGGCATTAGGTTACTAACGGTTAAGGTTAGATATGACGTTACTGAGGTTAAGGTTAGGATTAAGGTTAGGGTTAACATTGCAAAAAAACTACAATTGTCTGTCTGCATGACGCATGCAATGTAGAACAAAACACGCACAAAGTGCCGGTCTGGATATGAACTCGCGAACACTGGCATACAAGTCGCGGATTTATATGCCCAACCACCATCCCCGACCTCCGCCCTAGCAAAAACTACGATATTTACATGCTAAGTCATAATTTATTTATATTTAACGTTATTCGAGTGTTCAATTTAGTTCCCTACAAACGTAATTGACTCTCTCATACATTGATATTTGACATATTTCGTTTTTGCTAAATAGTTCCCTCAGAACGTATTTCATGTGATTTAGGGCTGGCAGCCTCACGCTGAGTGTGGCGACGTAGATGTGATGTGAGGAACCTGTCTGAAAGTTTTAATTCTTCTTGTAGCTGTGCCAAGAGAAATCTGAATAATTCTGAATCTTGCCTCTTGCAGAGATGGAGAGCATGAGTAGGATGGATTACCAATCCATCAAAGCGTTGCTGAAATATTTTGTTCTGATGCTTTACATGGACTCTATGGGTTTCTCCTGTATGCCTCCACGTCCCCCCGATTGCCAGCAAGCTTCTCCTGTACTATACGGTAATTTCTCTACTGTGCAACAGACAGTTGTGTGGTTATGACACTATTTTTACAAAAACTGCTGCTACGGGGCTATAACATGAGATACAAAGTAATGGAGCTTTTTATACATTGTTATGTTTCTTTAGAAATTAACAATGGACAAATACAGTCTTTAAATGCTTCAGATTTAAATTTATTCACTGTCAGAGTGAAAACCTAAAATGAATGGCAGTCTATGGAATGCTAAGGGTAGGTGATGCCTAGGTAGCCTCAGAATCTCCCCATGTGTGCTTCAACTTCCGCACGCCAGCTTACCCCCTTGTTCATGAGTATGTCAGTCGGATGTCACTTCCTGTTTGTGTTACCATGTATTGCTTCTTGCTTTAAGCTACTTGGCAATTTGCCAAACATTTTTAACCTTTGTAATATTTTATCATCTACATTAAACTCTCAATTTATGAGTCTACCAATGTCCTATTTTACATTTCACCTTACATTTTTCAATCAATGTTTTCACCTCGGGACACTTCTTGGACAAGAAGGAGTTCATCAACTACTATGATTAGCTGAATCTATGTAGCATTGTCTTTCATTGTAGTTGTTCTTGCTAAGATAACTATGTTAGAAGCTCAGGTTCAGATGCTTTTGTCAGGAAAGACTTACTACAGCGTAGAAAAGGATAAAAACACGTCGGAATCACCTCGCAGCCTGACAACTTTATTATGATTACTGGAAAAGGACGCTGTTGGCCTGCTTGACCGGTTTCGCAATCCAACCGGTTTTCCCCACTGGAGTCTAACTCAGGGCTTGAGTTGTCTCTATTGTGGGTTGAGCGGCAAATACGTCTAAGCACTACCAATGACAAAATGAAAAGCTTAGTAATCGGTGACTACATTACCCGTAATATTACACTGAAGAATCATCCAGCGTGTTTACCTGGGACCAGGCATACTGACAGAGGCTAATCTTAGGTTGGTGCTAGCAAACGAGCAAGGCTAGAGAGAATATGAAAATGTATATAAATATACGTTGGCACCAACCATGTTAGGTTGAAACAGTCAAGAGGTTACTAAGCAGAACATAGCTTCAGTATGTAAACTAAGTAATAAGATGTGTTTATGTCAAGTAGTTGTCTTCAGCCCCCTCTCACTTAAGGGTAGTGATGAGAGCCACAGCAGACTCACATAACTCAATTGCTGGCTGAAAACTGAGTTCTGCCCATCACAGGACATATAATTTATAGATAACTGGCTCTATTGTTTGGACTTTTAGCCAAGCCTATAACCTGGTGAAGCTTAGTGGAGTCTGCCGTTAGCATAGCCAGTTAAGTGAGTTCAGTTGTCCCCTTTGAAACTGTGACTGTATCTGAATCCAGGTTAAGATAAACTAGGTGGTGTTCACCATAGTAATCTTACTAAAATAAGGCCCTCCACCATTTCTGTCACAAATTAAAAAAACAATACAATTACAAAAAAAGACTCTCATCTAACAACGGTACTACTAAATATATTTAACACACAAAATATACCTTGGTTTGTGTCTTATGAGGTTCTTGTCATGAAATCTATCTTATCCAATCGCTTTTTATAGATACCATCTACAGGGCACCTGGGCCATACACAGTGTTTATAAATTAATTCCCTGAATTCTTATCTGGCCTAGTACTAATTGTAGAAATTATAATTTGCTATGATTATAACATTCATTTGGAGAACTCAAATGACCCTCTCCAAAAGGGGTTTAAAGCCATAATTGTATGTGGTAGTAGCCTCACTTGCACAAGGAATTCTGTGAGATCAGGTTGATTTAAACAAACAAATTACATACAAGGGCAATAAAAAATATGCAAAAACTTTGGAATTACCCGGATTTCGGTATAAATTGACAATCAAATTTGATCTTCAAATAAAAGACAACAATAGACTGAACACAGTTTGCTTAAAATAATGGAAAAAAAATCATTCTATTTTTCTTATATATATTCCATAAACTGTATCCTATGTTATTGTTTTGATCCTGCTCAATTGGTCATGTCCAATTCTCTCTGACCCTGCCTTGTTGGAAGCTCCTCAACAGGTTTGGGATGATCAAGGGTGCTCACCAGAAGTGGACAAAGTACTGAGTACAATACTTTACTTTTTTGTGTAACTCTTGAGTTCACAAGTTTTGGGAAGTCCCCACTGAAGAACAAAATGTTTAGATAAACAGAGTTCATATCTTACTTAGGGATGTCACGAGAACCGATACTACCGAAACCTTCCGGTTCTAAAATGACAAAACACAGACGATGCCCATTTTTTTAAAGTACCGTAGGCACCGTTAGCAACGATGGCACCGTTAGCAACGATGCCAGTGTTGGCAATACTGTAGCTAGCTAGCTTTGTCAGGGGAGGATAACTGAAAATTGCAGGAAAAATCAAAAGCAAACGAAAAGGGCTTCGCCTCCAGTTGCTAGCTAGGTAGTCTGCTTCGTTCGGCGGAGGATAATACACTTTTCTCTTTTTTACACTTGTGGGTGCACCGTTCCTGGAGGTACTGCAATACCGAGTTGATGCGTGGAGCAGACGGAGCAAGCCCCGTTTTTCGAATCTCTGTTTGAAAAATCCATTTCATATATATAGTTCCCCGGTGGGGAACGTATTGTAAACTGATAAGAACATATGATTCAAAGCTTTAATTATCCAATAGAATACAGCCATATGGGACCAATGCCCAACACATTACACAATAATTCGCTCCAGAGTGAAGCTAGCTTCTTTAGGGAGCCAGCTTCTTTAGTGGATTCCTAGCCTTTCGTAGTTTCGCCTTCAAAGTAATAGCACTTGATTCAACGCAATAAACATCGCTTAACAAATATGGAAACATTTCACATTTCGAAAATATGCCACTAAACTATATTAGAATAGTGTGACATATTTACTAACCTATAATATTTTAATAATAACATTTAAATTTGCAATCTGTATTGCTTAAATATATAATAAATGCACAGAATCCTGTGTAATGCTAGCTACATTAAGGATGCTGGTGGTAAATGTGGATATCGCGTAGATCACTAGTCATTCGCGACTTACCCAAGACCATGTTGACATGCTACTTTTGCTCTACAAAAACCTTGCCAAGAAATGGTGCGCAATGTTGTGAAAAAAAACATGTTTATCTTGTTAGCTGAATGGCTGCACAGCTATATCCACCGTTTTGTTTTGCACTGTTGTTGTTTTTGCGCAATACCTTTTGAAAAGCAGTCTGGAATGTGTCTGGTGAGTAGTTGTTGCACTGTGAGCATTAATTTGACTTTATTATTTTGTTCTATGCTATATTGCACGTGTTTTTATAGCTTGTTATCATATTTTTCAAGTGTTTTAATAAATGTTTGAATCTATAAGTAGTTGGAATCTTAGAAAATCTTTTTTTTACCTTGGTATCGAAATCGGCATCGAGAATCGTGTAATTTTACTGGTATTGGCACCTACTACTGAATTTTTGGTATCGTGACACCCCTAATCTTACTGGTGACCATGATTGATATTTTCTTTACTCTTTCTATTTGTTTAATAGGTCACTGTTAGATATGAACATCCTTTGCCTTATCATTAAACTCAAGAGTTACTCAGAACAGTACTTGTAGTCAATATTTGTCCACCTCTGCCAATCACATGTTGCAGAGCTTTCTGATTCTTACCACATTGCTCATCCAACACAAAAGCTTTTATTCAGCATGTGTGGAAGGATTACACATTCACCAACTATAATCTTGCGTTTCAACAACGTCATTTGCACCAACATACCAGAAAACATTCCTTGTTTGGGAAAACTTACTTGGCAATACATTTCTTTCTGATTCTAATTCGTAACAGGCACCCAATCTGCATACAATTAGTCACTATAGAGAAATGTAGATAGGTACATTATTCTGACTTTTCTTTTTTTTCTATTTTTTCTGACTTTTCAACTCTCTTATCCCAGTGAGCTCTGGACGACTTTGTGCTGCATCTCCGGGGAAAGTAAGAGAAGCCATTCCCAGGATGGAACCTGTGGCTAGAATAATGTAGTTGTCCTGTGAATCATAATTTACACATTGACAGTGCAAAGTAGAATAATTTTAATTTTGTGAACCCCAAGGTGAATGACTTCTCATTCAGCTATTTCAAGTCAGGAGTCAGATAACCTGTGCAACAATCAATGAGTCAAGGTTTGAGGTGTTGGTTAGAGCTGACCTGCACTTAAAAAACATACATTTTTAGTTTACTGTTTACAAGAAGCATTGCCAGATCTGAACCACTCCTCAAAGAAAAAGGTAGCTCAGTAGAACTACGAATAACAATTGCTGTCTAACAAAGCTGGAAAGGGTTAAAAAAGTTTCACTAAAAGCCTTGATATTCAGCAGTCCATGATAAGACTAATTTCCATATAATCTACCACTCTAACCCTACAGTCACACGAGCGACAAAAGTCAGCGACATAGCGACAAGCTACCATTCATTTAACGCAAGTGGCCGTTTCCCAGCTCATGAGCGCTGTCGCGAGCAAGGCGGGGCAAAAATAGACAAGAAGTCTATTTTGTGCAAATGCTGAGCGAAGCGATATAGCGACTGCCAATTGGAGTGAAGGCAGCGTGACGTATACGTTGGTTGCTCGAGTCGAAAAAAACAATTCAAGATGGCGAGTGTCAAGGTTCACAGCAAGTGGAGGCAGGTGCGTCTTCAATGACAAGTATTTATTGCAACCAAACAGGAATGAACTGGACAAGAACACAAAACAAGAATCAATGAGCGACTAACAAACAGTAAAGACCATAATACACCTAACATGATAAGAACAAATGACCACACTACTAAACACATGAACAAGACCACATGAGAGAA